>JAUZSW010437727.1:0-18879 GCA_034780735.1 Hyalogyrina grasslei
CTGTTAATATTGGTTGCGGAAAGTGTTTTAGCTTACAGTAAATTACCTTAAATGTATTTAGCGAAGCTATATTAATAATTGTGCTATCGTTAATTTTTGAATTGATTGGTTTGCCTGACCACTCAATATTTATTTTTTCATTGTGTTTTGTTCTTTTAATATCTTTAATAATAAATTTTACTGAATGATTATCACTATTGGGCGAATAAGCTATAGGTAGTTTACGGTTATTTTGGTAGGCATCAATTAATTTTTGTTTATTGCTAAAGTCAACGTAATCATTAAATGATATATGACCAATTAAGTACGGTACTTGGTTTTTAGCAGTATCGTAATAAACAGTTTCGATAATTTTTACTTTAAAAGATGAGGCGGGTGTAGAGAATTTAAATCTATAAGGTTTAAGTTTAACTGAAGGAAATATTTTATTTACATCTAATCTTCCGGTATATGTATTTCCTGCCGGCAATGGTTCGTTGGGTTGAAACTCTAAAGTTCTTTTATCGGTAAAATAGGTGTATCCGGTAATTGAAGGCTTAAATTGTATAATATCATTTTGTATGGGTTCGTCAATTGTAAATTGTTGATTGTTAAAATCTTGAGCCAATCTAATTACAATAGGTGCCAATCTTGATATTTTACTTTGAGGTACTTCGTCAAGTATTTGGGTATAATCTTCAATGTTGGATTCAATGGAATCAACATAACCTTTTATTACCACCCCAAATGCAGAAAGTGCTACTATAAAAAAGACTATTTGAAAAATCTTTTTATTCATTGGTTCATTAATTAATTAGTTCATTGATTCATGTGCTCATTGGTTCATTGATTAATTAGCACATTAACTTAATTAGCACATGAGCACATTATTTTTAATAAGCACATTAATTAGCACATATTTTTTTACCGACACTACTTACAAACCTACATGAATTTTATAATTGAAACAAGTTGAAAACTGAAAAATACAGATACAAGCACTAATTATTTTTTTTGGATATGATTTTAATCTTTTTTAGACAGGTTTAACCGGATTGACAGGATGTTGGTTTTGAACCGCTTAGTGGGTTTGTTATGTTCTCCCAAATTCATTTGGAAGTTCCATTTAATATTGTTGCATATATTTTTACCACCATAAAAATACCTGATAAACATTGTATTGATTTTACAAAAATAAGTAGTTATTTTGCGTAGCTTTTTTTACAAACTGTTTTATGCGCAAAATTATTTTATTACAAGTATTTACAATAATAGTACTATCACTTAGTACAAACTCTGTTTTCTCTCAGCAAATATCTGATAAAAATGCTGTACTTAAGTTAGAGTATCAAGGCTATGGTGGTGGTGTTTTGTTGCATCGCGATGCTATGTCAGAATTAGGCGGCAAACTATATGTTGGAAATGAATTACGTGTAGGTTTTCAAACCACAGGTAGCGAGTATTGGCATCAGGTATATAATTACCCCACTTATGGATTTGGAGTTTATTCGGCAACATTTAATAAACCTGTTCTTGGTAATCCAAAGGCAGTATTTGCTTTTTTAGAACTGCCTTTTGCTCGTAAATCAAAAAGTTTTTTTAGCACAAGTTGGAGCATGGGTGCAGCTTTTAATATGAATGAGTACGACTCTATAACAAATCCTGAAAATGTTGCTATCGGTAGTGATTTGAATGTTTATATCGACTTTAGTTTAATGTATAAGCATAAAATATCGGAGCAATTACAAATTGGTGGAGGTATAAAATTACAGCATTTTAGTAATGGGTCGTATGCCCAACCAAATTTAGGATTAAACATGGCAAGTGTTACAGCATCTATTTTATATTTTCCTGCCCAAACTATTTCAAAATTTATAAAACCAGAACAACCCGATTATGATAAAGACTATGAGTACACATCAATGGTTGCATGTGGATGGAAAGCGTTTAGCAGTGGAACAAATCATATTAAATATTTTAATTCAACAGTATCGGTAAGTGTAAATAAAAGGGTGAGTTTTAAAAGAACCCTTGGTGTTGGATTCGATTATTTTTATCAAAGCTATCTAATTGAGTATTATGAGGATAAAAACAATATTACCGATAAAGATTTAATGAGTTATGGCGGGTTTTTGTCGTCGGGTATGGTTGTTAACAAATTTAGAGCGGTAGTACAGCTTGGTTTTTATATGCATCGCCCAGTTGATTTTGGCTTGTTTTTTTACGAAAGGTTAGCTTTACGCTATTACCCAATTGAAAAAATGTTTCTGAATTTCTCTATTAAGGCGCATGGCGCAAAGGCTGAATTTATTGAATGGGGATTGGGTTTTAGTTTTTAAAAGAAAGTGTAGTTTTTTTGCTGACACCGGATAGTTATATTATTGATTGTTTGTTGTTCCGTTTAACTAAATACTATGGATAAAAAAATAGTTTCGTGGATTCTTTTAACAATAGCCATGGTATTTTGGGGAATGTCTTTTATATGGACACGCCAATTGCTAATATATTTTTCACCAATATCAATAATATCATTACGGTTAGTTATATCAACATGTTTTTTACTACTTTTTAGCATTTCAATAAAAAAATTACAAAAAGTAAAAAAAGGCGATATCAAATATTTTTTACTGCTTAGCTTGTTTCAACCTTTTTTGTATTTTGTTTTTGAAGGATATGGTATTAAAGCCACTTCTGCCTCAGTTGCAGCAATAGTAATTTCAACTATTCCGTTATTTACACCCTTAGGAGCACGTATTTTTTATGGAGCACGTATTTCTATCCTTAATTTGGCAGGATTAATAATATCTTTTTCAGGAGTAATTATAATTGTTTTTAATAAATCACAAGGTTCATCATTTACAATAATAGGATTAATAATTTTACTTGGGTCGGTTTTTAGTGCTGTTGGATATTTATTATTGTTGAAAAATATTACCAAAAAATATAATACATTTTCTGTTGCCACGTGGCAAAACTTTTTTGGAATATTTTATTTTATACCACTGTTTTTGACAATAAGTTTAGATGATTTTAATGATTTTACTTTTACCTTTGATATTATTTATCCCTTATTGGCACTATCCATTTTGGCATCATCATTGGCATTTATTTTTAATACATATGGTGTTCGGGAGTTAGGACCAACAAAAGCAGCATCATTTACTAATGGCATGCCGGTATTTACTGTAGTATTTGCATGGCTTATTCTTGATGAAACTATTGGCTTTGCAAAATTAACAGGAATGGGTATTGTATTAGCAGGTCTGTTTATTGCTCAAATTTCAAATTCCTCAAAAATAGTTAGGTAGGGTATAATTAATATAGTTATTACTGCTATAATCATTTTTGAAAACACAGAATTTAAGCGTAGCTTTGATAAAAATGGATTGATGCAAATTATTTATAATGACTAATCTGTGAATTTGGGTGATTTCTTTAATGCCTTAACAGTTTAATTAAACATATATGAAAAACATACTATTAGTTGACAAAAGCAAAAATTATTGGTGGATATTATTTTTATCAGGAGTACTGTTTCTTATTTTTGGAGTATGGTTTTTAACAGCACCATTAAACAGTTTTAAAGCCTTAACCATGGGTTTTGGTATTGTTGTTTTATTGAGTGGATTATTTGAGTTACTGTTTTCGTTAAGTAATAAAAACAATATTCAAGGGTATCAAATATTTTTGTGGAGCGGTGCTTTAAACCTGTTCATTGGTATATTATTAGTTGCTAATCCTAAAACAATACTTGTAATTATTTCAATATTAATTAGCTTTTGGCTTATTTTTAAAGGGGTAATAATTTTAAAAAATGCATTAGAGTTAAAACTATTGAATGATGATACTTGGAGAAGACAATTATTATATTCAGTAATTATATTACTAGTTGCCATGCTTCTAATTTGGCATCCTGAGATAATAGGTATTACAATCGGTTTTTGGATTGCTTTAGCCTTTATAGGTATGGGTATTTATCGAATTTTAATGTCATTACAACTTAAGGGATATATAGTAAAAGATTAATTAATATGACATTAGACTCAATTTGGTTGGGAGTAGCATTTTCGTTTGGTTTTATAATGAAAAGGATTGGGTTGCCACCAATGCTTGGTTTTCTTGGAGCAGGTTTTTTTTTGAATGCCATCAATATGCAACATGGTCATTTGCTTGATGGATTAGCCAATACAGGCGTAATGTTGCTTCTTTTTACAATAGGATTAAAATTAAAGATTAAATCGCTGGGTAATAAAGTAGTTTGGGGAGGGGGATTATTGTCAACAGTAATATCAATAGTTTTATTTACCACATTATTTATTTTTGCAAAAGTACTTAATGTACCGTTTTTTTCAGAGTTATCAACCATTCAAACCATATTAATAGCTTTTGCATTAAGCTTTTCAAGTACAGTATTTGTAATAAAAATTCTTGAAGAGCGAGGTAATCTAAATTCGTCAGAGGGAAAAATAGCTATTGGTATACTTATTATTCAAGATATTATTGCAGTAATATTTCTAACAGTATCAAAGGGTGAAATTCCATCGCCTTATGCTTTTTTATTGCTGTTACTACCTTTGTTACGTCCTGTATTAATATGGATATTAAAAAAGAGCGGACATGGCGAAATGCTTGTATTGTTTGGGTTTTTTATAGCCATTCTCGGAGCAGAGGTCTTTGAACTGGTAGGATTAAAAGCCGATTTAGGAGCTTTAGTTATGGGTATTATTTTGGCTAACCATAAAAAAACCAATGAGTTGGCAAGGGTTCTTTTGAGTTTTAAAGACTTTTTTTTGATAGCATTCTTTTTAAGCATAGGCTTTATAGGGCTACCTGACATACACACATTTATAATAGCAATTATATTAGGTATTATACTATTATTTAAGCCATTAATCTACCATTTTTCATTCACAAGGTTTAGTTTTCCTGTACAATCGTCATATTTTGCATCGGTATCGTTAGGTAACTATTCTGAATTTGGTTTAATAGTTGGTGTACTTGCTACCAAACTTGGTTGGATGAGTGCCGATTGGTTAATAATATTAGCCTTGGCAATTAGCGTATCGTTTGTAATATCATCGGTTTTAAACGAAAATTCAAATCGTATATATAAACTTCAAGACAGGTGGATATGTGCATTTGGAACTAACGAGGTATGCAGCAAAAAAGAGATTGTTGATATTGCCGGTTCAAATGTATTAATATTTGGTATGGGGCGTTTTGGCATAAAAGCCTACGATGAGTTATCAAAAGAATTTAGTGGCAAAGTTGTTGCATTCGATTCTGATGAGCAAGTGGTTTAAGAACAAAAAAAGAGTAATCGCAAAGTTATATTACATGATTCAACCGATACCGATTTTTGGGATAGCATTAATAAAGACCAGTTAAAAACAGTAGTGCTAACTATGCCCGATTATACTTCTAATGCCTTTGCTATTAATAGGTTAAAAAGTACACACTCAGCAATAAAAATATTTGTAACTGCACGTTTTGACGATGAAGCAGAAAAGCTTAAACATGAAGGGGCTGATTATGTATTTAATCTTTACGAAGAAGCCGGTAAGGGGTTTGCCAATGATATAATGAGTAAGATTCTTTTGGTGGAGTAGATGTTTTTATAAAAAATGCCACAACTCTTATTTAAAGGTATAAGAGTTATGGCAAATACCTAATACAAAATATTGTATCAATCTACATTTTTATTACTTGGAAAAAAGACATAACCACCTAATAAAATTTCTGTAATATATTTGGTTTCGCCATTTTTATCATCATATTGTCGATAGGTAAGTTTTCCTTCTAATGATAATAAATTACCTTTTTGTAGGTGTTTTTCTGCAATTTCGGCTTGTTTTCCCCACGCAATAATATTATGCCATTGGGTTGTGGTTTTTTTCTCACCATTACTATTATTGAAAGTCTCGTTTGTTGCAAGGGTAAATTTTGCTAATTTTTTACCGCTCTCAAAATTTACAATCTCAGGATTCATTCCTAAATTTCCCACTAACTGTACTCTGTTCCTTAAAGTTGTCATAATAATAAAATTTAAATTAATAATTTGTTTGAGTAATTTATTGATGCAAATATGAGCTCTTTACAAAAACAGAGTCGGTATTTAAGTATTTAGAGTTGTTTAACATTCGTTTAAAATCGTTTGTAAATGTTTAAAATTGGATATATATTAGTATATCAGTAATATACATATTATTTAAATTTGTGTATTAAAAAAATCACATTTAATAATATTTGAAAAGATTGTTTAAATTTGGTGTTGTGCCGCATGCAATAACATCCTACAAATGATAAATTAAATAGATTATAATATGGTTTTTTCAAATGTTACAAAAGGGATTCTCAGATATGTTGATACTTGGGAACAAAAGTTGAGTGAATTACCAGTTGATACAATTTTACAAAAGAGAAATAGACAGAATAGGACAATAAAACAAATTCTTGCCCATTTGGTTGATTCAGCAGCAAATAACCACCAAAGAATGATTCGATTACAGTACAATCATAAACTTGATTTCCCTGATTATCAACAGGACAATGATTTGTGGATTGCGTTGCAGGATTATCAAAATGCAGATTGGAGCACAACAGTTCAGCTATGGAAATATTATAACTTACATATGATTCAAGTAATAAAATCTGTAGACCAGACCAAACTTAATAATTCATGGCAGAGCTTTGAGGATAATTTAGTTACTCTTCGACAAATGATTGATGGATACTTAGGGCATATTGAGTTACATTTTAGTGAGATTCAGGAATTGATAGACGAATAGTTAATATTAAAATCCTATCTTTGTAAATAAATATTTTTAGATATGGAGCTTACAGTTAATATAAAGGAACATAATAAAATAGCAGCATTTCTTAATTTAATCAAAGAAATTGACTACATCGAAATTATTGATGTGAAAGAAAGATTTGAGGATTTACCAATTGAACATCGTAATCTGTTGGATAAAAGATTGCAACGAATAGAAAATGGAAAAGCAACATTCAAAAATTGGGAATTGATTAAGAAGAAATATGAAAGCAAAGCAATTTAGTATTGAAATTTCAGACGAAGCAGAGATTGACTTCGACAAATCGTATGAGTACTATTTTGAAGACAGCTTAAAAGTTGCAGATACTTTTTTCCAAAGAATCAACTTTAGCCTTGAAAATATTAAACAAAATCCATTCTCTTTTCTGACAGCTCATAAAAACATACGAAAATACGTTGTGAAAAAGTTTCCGTTTGTGATTTACTATCAGATTGAAGATTCAATAATAAAAGTGATTGCAATTTTTCATACAAGTAGGAATCCAGAGATATGGAATGAACGAACATAAAGCACGACGGCACAACAATGTATATAAAAAATATGCGGGTTTGTAGTAAATTCAAAATTGCAGCCCGCTTCAAATCTTATAAGATTTGAAAGCTGATTGCTCTACGCAATCGCCTACTTTTCATATGCTCACCGTTGGCGTGCATTAAAAGCTTCAGAATACCAATGGGAAATTTAGTCATAAATAAAGAAATTAAAAATTATCTTTGCTCCCAAAGGGTTTTCAGAGTTTTCCATATACTGCTTCAATTTTGATTGCATTATCCCGATAGTGCTGCACAAAATTTTATTGTCTATGAAAAACTCTGAAAATTTTGATGCGAATGAATTAATAGAAGTCCCCTAAAGTATTTTTTAAGTAAAATATTCCAGCATTTTTTATTGTAGCATATTTTTATTAGTTTGCCCTTTAAATATTAATATAACCAACTAAATAATTATTGCTGTGAAAGAAAAACGACTATGCCCTGTTTGTGGCGATGTAATAATTGGTAGAGTTGATAAAAAATTTTGTACAGACCAATGCCGTAATTCATTTAATAACGAGCGGTATAGCTCAGGCGATGCTCATGTTCAAAAAGTTAACCGTTTACTAAAAAAGAACTACTCAATTTTAAAATCATTGAATACAAGCGGTAAAACCAAAGTTAAACGTTCAAAACTGTTGCAAGAGGGATTTGATTTTAACTATTTTACAGGGTTATACCAAACCCAAAAAGGTCATGCTTACCGTTTATGCTATAATCAGGGGTACCTTGCATTAAGCGATGAGCTTTATCTGTTGATACGATGGGAAGAGTAATTGTTGTTTCATAATCTTCTCATTAGTATAAACCATTAACCTATTAAGTTCACAATTAATCATGGTTTTTTTAGAACACCCACTCATTGAATTAAATGTAAATTTAGTTTAATATTTTGAAACAAAAACCATAGTTTAATGTTCATATAGTTAAATACAAATTATTTAACAAAAATAAATAATATGAAATTAAAACTATTTAGTTTAATTGGGTTGTATTTTATTACAAGCTCAATTTTCGCACAAGACAAACCCAATATCTTAGTAATTTGGGGAGACGACATTGGTCAATCTAACATTAGTGCCTATACTATGGGAATGGTGGGTTATAGAACCCCAAACATTGACCGTATTGCAAAAGAAGGTATGATTTTTACCGATTATTACTCGGAACAATCTTGTACAGCCGGTCGTTCATCGTTTATTTTGGGACAAAGTGTTTATCGTACAGGTTTAAGTAAAGTAGGTATGCCAGGTGCAAAAGAAGGAATTAATGAAAACGATCCTACTATTGCTGAACTATTAAAACCATTAGGTTACAGAACAGGTCAATTTGGTAAAAATCACTTAGGTGATAGAGATGAACATTTGCCAACTAATCATGGCTTTGATGAATTTTTTGGAAATCTTTATCACTTAAATGCTGAAGAAGAACCTGAATTACCAGATTATCCAAATCCAAAGAAATATCCAGAGTTTGCTAAAAAATATGGACCACGTGGTGTTATTCATTCTTATTCAGATGGAAAAGTTGAAGATACAGGACCTCTTACAAAAAAGAGAATGGAAACAATTGACGATGAATCTATTGCATCTGCTAAAAAATTTATTAGAGAAGCTGTTAAATCAGGAGAACCATTTTTTGTATGGTGGAATGGAACAAGAATGCACTTTCGTACACACGTAAAAGCTGAGCATAGGGGTATATCTAATCAAAATGAGTATGGTGATGGTATGGTTGAGCACGATATGCATGTTGGAGAGTTATTAGATTTATTAGATGAATTAGGAGTTGCCAAAAATACAATTGTACAATATGGGACAGATAATGGACCACATAAAAATACATGGCCGGATGCGGGTTTAAATCCTTTTAGGGGAGAAAAAAACACAAACTGGGAAGGTGGTTGGAGAACTCCATCAATGGTGCGTTGGCCAAATCATATTAAGGCTGGTTCTATTTCTAACGAAATTTTTTCAGGAATGGATTGGATGCCTACATTCCTTGCTGCAGCAGGAAATGAGAATATTAAAGAAGAGTTGTTAAAAGGCAAAAAAGTAGGTGATAAATCATTTAAAGTACATTTAGATGGATATAATATGTTACCTCATATTACAGGTAAAGAAAAAGAAGGTGCTCGTACAGAGTTATTTTATTTCTCTGACGATGGTGATTTAATGGCTTTTCGTTACGACGATTGGAAATTAGTATTTATGGAGCAAAGATCAACCGGTACATTACAAACCTGGGCTGAACCTTTTACACCATTAAGATTACCTATGATTTATAATTTAAGAAGAGACCCTTATGAGTTTGCTACAATAACATCTAATACTTATTACGATTGGTTATTAGACCATGCGTTCTTATTAGTTCCAGCACAGGATATTGTTGGTAAATTCTTAATGACTTTTAAAGAATACCCTCCAAGAATGAAGGCTGCAAGTTTTAACTTAGACCAAGTAATGGAAAAGTTAAAATCACCGGCAAGTAATTAAAAAATTACAAAATAATAAGTAAGGCTAGGTAATTATTTATCTAGCCTTATTTTTAATTAAAAATTAATATGAAAAATAAAAAGTTTATAATTGTTGCTTTTGTATTAGTCTTTTTTGTTTCGTGCACACAAAACGATAATAACAAAGAAACGGAAAGTAACATTATAGAAATACAGCAAACTGACCCCTTAGAATCGTGGAACAATGTAACATCAAAAAAGAATATTATTGCTTATGTTTCGGAAGTTACTAATTCTGAAAGTGAAAACTTTATTCCAATAAAAGACCGTATAGCTACTTTCGATAACGATGGAAACTTATGGAGTGAGCAACCAGCATATTTTCAACTGTTTTTTGCTATCGATAGAATAAAAGCTATGGCAGATAGTCATCCTGAATGGCAAACTCAACAGCCATTTAAAGCTGTGCTTGAAAATGATATGGAGGAATTGATGAAACAAGGAGAGCATGGTTTATTGCAATTAGTAATGGCAACACATTCTGGAAATACTACCTATGAATTTAAATCGGAGGTTCAAGAATGGGTAAAAACTGCTAAGCATCCTACAAAAAAAGTTACTTACAATAAATTAGTATTTCAGCCAATGTTAGAGTTGCTTCAATATTTAAAATATAACGATTTTAAGATTTATATAGTTTCGGGAGGTGGAGTAGATTTTATGCGTGCTTTTCTGCCAGAAATATATAATATTCCCGAAGAGCAAATTATTGGAAGTCGTATAAAAACGGAGTTCGATTATAATAATGGGAATCCTGTTATTCGAAGATTACCAGAACTAGAATTTATTGACGATAAAGAAGGAAAGCCATTGAATATTCAAAAAATAATAGGCAAGAAGCCAGTTTTTTCATCTGGTAATTCCGATGGCGATTTGCAAATGATGCAATGGACAGCATCTAATAAATATAAAAGTTTTATGCTATATGTTCATCATACCGATTCAATTAGAGAATGGGCATACGATAGAAATTCGCATATTGGTCGTTTAGACAAAGGTTTAAATCAAGCACAAAAAAGTGGCTGGACAGTAATTGATATGAAAAATGATTGGAAAGTAATTTATCCTTATGAATTGAATAACTAAAAAACATTAACAACGTAGTGAAACTTTACAGCTTGCAATATTTTTCCGCCGATAAAATAACACCTACTACCACTACATCATCAATTTGCTCGGTGCTTCCTTTCCAATTTTCAAATGTATTGTTTAATATCTCTTTTTGTGCCGGCATTGGTTTATGGGCATTATTTAATAGCAACTGTTTAAAAGGTTTGTACTTAAACTTTTTACCATTATTGCCACCAAACTGGTCGGCATAACCGTCAGAAAACATATAGAGCATGTCGCCTGTATTAAGCTGTATTTCATGAGTAGTGAAATTATCCATTTTTTCGTAAATGGCAATAGGCATTTTATTAGGTTTTATTTCGTAAAAGTTTAAATCAAAAGCTTCCATATCCAAATTTGTTTGCTTCTCATAATTATTCAGGGTTTTGGATGTGATTATATAAAGAGGATTATTTGCACCTGAAAATTGCACAACATTTGTTTTGTGGTTAATAGAAATTAAAGACATATCCATTCCGTCTTTTTGTTCGCCGGATTCTCCTTTTTGTTTTAACACTTTTATTACCTCATTGCGTAACTTGTTTAGAATAATATCGGGTTGAGTAACTTGTTCTTTCTGAACTATTTCACGCAAAAATGATATGCCAAGCATACTCATAAAAGCACCCGGCACTCCATGTCCGGTACAATCGGCAGCTGTAATAATTGTATAGTTATCAATATGTGTCCACCAGTAAAAATCACCACTAACCTTGTCTTTAGGTTTAAACAGAACAAAACTTTCTTTTAAATATTCAGAGAGTATTTTGTTATTGGGTAAAATACTTTGCTGTAATCTCTTAGCATAATCAATACTTTGCGATACTTCGTGATGAATTTCTTCAATTTTATTTTTTTGTGATACAACAAGTTTTTCATATTGAAAATTAATTTTTTGTAAAAATGTTGTTATTAAAATAATGAATAAAAAAACAGACCCGATAAAATAGATCATAAAGTTCAAATCAAATTTGGTTAAATCAATATTATATATTGATAGATTGAATAACAGATGTATTTTATCAAAAAAGAAAAATGAAAGTAGTCCTATTGCTATTCCCAAAAATGCCTTTATTATATTACTAAAACCTAAAACAATAAATGAAATTAATGTAATTGCAATAATGCCAAAACGGGGAAGTATATAAAACACAAAATCGTTACTTTCACCGTTTGATTTTGAGAATATTGACATTGCAATAAAATACATCGGAAAAAATATTGCAACAATTAATGCCGATAAATTTACTTTGCCTTTATGATTTAATATTAATGAAAATATAACAACAGGAATTCCTGCAATAAAAGCTATAGGCACGTATATCACACCTTTCACAAGAAATAAAAACAATGCTAATACAATCATAAAAATGATATATATTCTCATTGAAACATTAAAAAACATTGTGCTTTTTTGTCGGTAAATTGGCATTTCATTAGTTATTCCAAGATTACCAATCTTTTTCCAAATATCTATAAAGCTCATTTTTCTGATTTTTTTGGATGATATTGCTAATTTAATGAAAAACATTGCAATTAATAGAGAAAACGCACAATCAAATTAACCTGCATTTTTCGGGTTAAATGTTACAATTTGTTGCGAATAAATACGTCAGGATAAATACTTATCAATAAGAGCTATCAATTTTTTAGTTTTAATGGGTTTTTGAATAAAATCGTTACAGCCGGCATCAAGGGCTCGTACTACATCATCATACATTGCGTAGGCTGTTTGTGCAATTATAGGTATAACAGAATTAAATTTTCGTATTGCGGTTGTAGCATCATAACCATTTATTCCGGGCAACTGAATATCCATCAATATTAAGTCAAAATTAGGATTTTTTTTAACTATTTTTATAGCTTCATCTCCATTAATTGCTCTTGATAATTCAATTCCATGTGTGGTAAGTAGCGCTTCTATTAATAAATAATTAGTATCGGTATCTTCAACCACAAGAACTTTTTTTCCTTTCCAAGCAGAATCATGGCTTTTAGATTTGGGTTGCAACATTGATTTTTCAATTTGTGCCGGATGTGTAAAAACAAATGTTGACCCTGTACCCAGAGATGATAAACACCAAATTATTCCATTTAGTGCTTGTACGTTTTTTTCGGCAATACTTAATCCTAACCCTGCATGGTTTTCTTTATTAATAGTTACAAAAGGCTTAAAAATGCGTTCAGTATTATCGGGGTCAATACCAACACCGGTATCTTTAACAAAAAACACTATCTCTTTTTCATTATATATATCGTAACCAATTTCAATTTTACCTTTATTTGTTGCTTCAATGGCATTTTCAAGCAATAACAAAAGAGTATTTGTAAGCATACTTTCGTCAGAAAAAATGGTTATTTCGTGTGCCGGAAGAATAATATTAGCTTCAAGGCTGTTCTTTTCTATTAAATTGGCATTGCTGTTAAAAAAGTCTTTTATAAAACTATTAACATTAGTATTTTTACAATTAATATTTTCCTGATTATAACCATGTTGTGCCCATGTAGCTATTTGCATTATTGGTTCCAAACAGCTACTTTTTGATGATTTTGTTTTATAAGTATTCACTTTGCAAAGTTTATCGCACCACTCATTTAAGTTTTGACCAATAAGTAAGTTTTCTTTAATTATATTTTGTTTCTCTTCTTTTAGACTACGCTCTACTTGCTTTATTTGGGTAATATCGCGCGATACATTTAATACAGACTCAACAGTTCCTTCTTTTGAAAGTTCGGGAACCAAATGAGCCTGAAATATTTTGGTTTCGTTTTCAATTGGTAGTCTATATTCAAATTTAAGGGTTTTACCTGTTCTAAATACTTCAAGGTGCATATCTTCAAGAAAAGAAACCAAGTCGGCCTCCATATCTAACTCTAAATTATTACGCCCAATAATTTGTGCAGTTGGAATACTAGTTAATTTTTCAACTGTTAGGTTGGCGTAACTGTAAGTAAGGTCTTTATTGTATCGTGTAATAAAATCGGGTGAGTTTTCGGCTAACATCCTAAAGTTATTTTGACTTTTTCGTAAAGCCTGCTCAATTTTTTTTCTTGAAGTTACATCAGAGCAAATTATATAGGTGCTTATTCCTCCATCGGTACGTTGCGAGAAAGTATAGTTGTTTTTTATACATTTTTCCTGTCCCATTTTAGTTTTAATCCAAAACTCAATGCCGTTACTGCCTTTAGGATGTTCGCCGATTTTCTGTTTAAAAAGTTTCAAACGTTCAATTTCATCTTTACGAGCTAATGAATACTCATCCATATCACGTAGCTGTTCTTTTGTGTATCCTGTAATTTGGCACATGCTTGAGTTAACAAAAACTGTAATACCCTCCTCAGCAATTGTAATTCCCTCAGCTATATTTTCGGCCATTTGTAAAAAACGGTATTCGCTTTGGCGTAAGGCTTCAACCACTTTTTGTTGGTTTCCAATATTCCGTTGAAAAACTAAAAGGTGTACCATTTCACCATCTAAAAAACTATAAAGTGTAATTTCAGATGATATGGTTTGTCCTGTTTTGGTTTTTATTTTGCCAAGATAAATAGCGCTCTCATTGGTTGAAAGCGATTTAGTAAACTTTTTAAATTGCTCGGGCGAATTAAGTAAGCCTAAATCTACCGGTGATAGTTTAATACTCTCATCATAACTGTATTTTATTAGCTCAAGAGCACTTTTATTTAATTTGCTTATGGTGGGTAGTTTATCGGTTTTTTTAGCTTCAAGTATAAATGCAGGTTGTTTAACGGCATCAAATAAAAAACCAAAACTAAAAACCTCTTGAATATTAGATTTTTTTAATTTTTGATTCTCTTTTTCAAGCTCTTTAATATTTTTATTTAATTGTTTTAAATTATCTGCCATACTTTAACCTTAACTACTCTAAAATTTATTAGTTAGTGCTTGCCCTAAAAAAACAAATTACAAATTTCTTGTGATTTATTGCTTACACCTACTCCATTTTAATGCTAATATAAGAATATTTATGGTTATTTTTCAATTTTGCATCATGTATAATTGCAGAGCCTATTTCGTATTTATAAAAAATTAATTGCTTAATTAATTGGTAATCATTATCTTATATTTCGGCAAATTCAAACCGTGGATATCCCTTTACTCCCATATTATTATAAAATGAGATAAAATGCAGCTTAAAATATTGATTATTACTATTTTTAATAATAAACACCTGCCGTGGGTCGGCCTTATATAATGCAGTATTTGACCCCTCGTCAATTGTAACCTCTTTCCACTCCCACCCTATTACATCTAATTCATTTTTAAATTCAACACTATCAATATAGGTTGAATCTATTGCCATAAATGCCGAATTAATATTACTATCGGTTTTAGCATCATCATTATTAATAAACCATTTACCTACGGTTGTTAAATTTGGGTTAATTAATACCCCCCTTACACTATACTTTGTAGCAATGCCATCATCAGTAAATAAAATAGATGAATATTGAGTAAGCTGTATATCCCAACTATTTTTTTCGGGTTCAATAGGCACTTCCGTTACCTCATCAATAATTTTATATTTTACAAAATTAACAGATGCATCTTTTTCTATTATAAACGTATCGGGTGTTGTTGCATCAATATTTCCAATTAGCATGGTAAAACTGCTTGGTGTTAAATCTATAAATTTAAGTTTACGATAAGGCACATAATCAAGTTCCTCCTTTTTGGCAAGAATATATAGATTATCTGAATATTCGTATGGGATTACGCCGGTATTTACCCAACCGTTAATTGCCAAAGAATCAATATTACCGGAACTGGCATCAAAATAAAACTCTGTATTAGGTGGAATGGCTTGTATAGATGCAAAACCTGCTACACCTAAGTTTGCCACCTCCAAAATATTGGCACTATTTAAAATAATATGTTCGCCGGTAGCTGTGCATTCAAAACCAATATCCCATTCACTTTTATGGTTATATGATGCTATCTCGTTATTATTTAAATTATAATAAACCTGATAATCATACATTGAGTAAGGTATTGATACCAGTTTTGTATTGTAAGGAAAATATACAGGCTCAATTGATTCATCATTGGGCCAACAACCTGATAAAATAATAGATAACCCTATATAGATTAATAATTTAATTTTCATTCAATTATTTTTTTGTTATACGTGTATTTTATTTGAAATAATTTATTTACTAGTAATTATTTCTCACAGCAGGCGCTACGAGCTCCATAATCACACATAATTATAAATTATGGTAAGTGGAGCGGTGCTCCGCTTATTTTTTTGTTTTGTTTAAAACTTTGTAATATTAAAATTCAGTTTTATAAAAAACGACCTGCCCCACGACATTGTTTTGCCGCTACCCGAACCACCTGTATGTGCACCTCCACCCGAACCACTTCCGGCAACGGTAACTACATTTAGCAAGTTTTTAACACCTGTTGAAATAGTTAATTTTTCGCTATAAAAACTACGACTAACAGATACATCCATCATATTATAACCCGATAAATATCGCTCTGAAATTTCCGGTTCATCAACCGACCCTATGTTTGTAAATTGCCTCTGTTGCCCGTTATGTTTGTAATATACATTTAAATTAAATCCGTACTTTACATTACTATAATTCATTGCCACAGTATAATCGGTGGTAAAAGTATATTCGTTTAAGTTTGATAGCTTTGAATTGCCATAATAATTAATGCCCGACGTAAGTTTTAATCTGGGATGTAGCTTGTATGATATATCAAATTGACCTCCTATGGTTTTATAAATACCATTAATATTGTCGTAATCGGCCTTACTGGGGTCATTTTTATCATAAATAAAATCAATTTTATTTTTAAGCTGTGTATGATAAAGTTTTAAGGCATAACCTACCGAATGCTTATTATTAATAGTATTGTAATTTGCCGACAGGTTTATGCTTTTTGAAAACTCGGCCTGTAGATTTGGATTACCATTAATTTTATGATTAAGGTCAACAAAGCTAAGGTACAGCTCTTTTAATGATGGGCTACGGAAACCTGTTCCGTATGATGCCCTAAAATTTAACTTCTCAATGGGGTCATACTTTATATTTAGCGAATAAACAATTGGCGCATCGTATTTTGAATTATGTATAAACCTACCCCCACCTTGCAAGGTTATTTTTTCTTTAATATTGTATTTCAGATTTATAAAACCGGCATAATCATCAATACGTTTGGTTTCAGCAATTCGTTTACCGCTAGCTGTTTCAATATTTATATCATAACCTCCCTGCATCTCAAAAATGCCGATAAATTTATTAAAAACACCACGCGACATATAGGAATCAAATACTGAAGTGTCATTCATTGTAGAATCGGGAATTATATTTGACTCAAGCAAATACATATTTTGCAATTTTGTATTTTTTGCCTTTTTATAATACGAATAAGCTGTTAACACCGAAAAAAAAGCTGTTTCGTTAATTTTATACACTATTTCAGCTTTGGAGTTTGCTCTTGTTGTATAATGATATTCGTCAATGGCATAAGGGTAATAATAACCAACAGAGTCATTTAGAGGTGTTTTTATTGCAAAAACAGTTCCATAATTGCGAATTTCTTCTCGAAAAAAATCCTGATTAATATTTAATTTTAATTTTTTGTTTTTAAAACCATAGTCGAATGTACCAAAATACTGCTCTTTAGGGTCAAAATCATCAGTAGTAATACTCTCTGACTCTGTGTTACTACCCTGAGAAAAGTTTTTATTTCGCAATGAACCATTTGGCGAAAAGCCATTAAAAAAGTTTCTACCACCTGTAAAACTAATATAGTGATTATTAAAGTTTTTAGTTAATTGAGCATCAATATTATAAACCCCAACCGATTCAAAGTAAGTATTTATTCCGGCAGATAATTTTGGGCGGGTATTTTTATTTGTAATAATATTGATTGCTCCTGCCAACGCATTACTGCCATAAATAACACTCATTGGTCCTTCAATAATTTCAATATGGTCAACATTTTGCATATTAAGCTGATTCAGATCAATATTTCCGTTTTGGCGACCAATTACCGGCACACCGTCAATTAATATTTTAATATGCTCACCCGATAATCCTTGCATACTAATACCCGACCCAAGTACACCATTATTTTCAACCTTAATGTTTAACTCATTTGCTAATAATTCACCCAAATTATTGGCAGCCTTATTTCTAATATCCAATTTATTTATTACTTGTACATTATAAATAGATTTATCTTTAGTTTCAGGCTTAAATTGCCCTGTTACAACAACCTCTGATATCTGCTCATTGCTTGGTTTTAACTTATAAACAACTGATTCATCGGGATTTAAATTTGTGGTTAAACTTTGATAACCAATAAATGACACAACTACCTTTGAGCTTTTTTTAAGAGTATTGTTAATTGTGCCATCGGCATTAGTTACCCAAAAATTCTCTTCCAATTTATCAAATGATTCAGTACAAATATGAACATTGGGTATAGATTCATTTGTATAATAATCAACCACCTTTATTTGTTGCGAAAAGGCAGTAATGGTTAAAATTGTTAGACAAAAAATGGTATGTATAAGTTTTAACATTGAGTAACTCTAAAAAATTTAAAAGGGTATCTATAAAGTCGGGGTTCGACTATATTTTATTATCAATTGCAATTTTAAATATCTAAATTACAATTAATTAACAAGTCGAGCCCCGACTATCTTTAATTGTTTTATAGCTTTTTAGCCAACCTCTTAATTCTAATTATTTGTATGATGTTTGTGTAAACGATATATTCCCGGTTGCTCTTCCTTCAAAACCGGTAAAAACTATTTTATAGTAATTGGCATCTCTGTCTTTTACAAAATAGAACTGTTCTTCAGTTATTACATATTCAAAAATATCCATGTCAAAAGCTTTCCAATCTGAACCGATAGTATTA
>JAUZSW010438838.1:0-18842 GCA_034780735.1 Hyalogyrina grasslei
GTGACCATGCGGGCATCGGATGCGCAAACATTTTATTATGTGACCCTTCCCCTGCTTCGGCCAGGAATTGCCAATGCTTTTCTGTTTGCCGTTATCTCATCGCTTGCCGATTTTGGTAATCCCATGGTGCTGGGTGGTGATTACGATGTTCTTGCCACAGAAATATATTTCAGTATCGTTGGTGCTCAACTCGATTATGCCCGGGCAGCTACGCTTGGAATCCTCTTGTTGTCCTTTTCACTGCTTGCCTTTTTCATTCAAAGACAATGGATTGGAAAAAAGTCTTATGTCACAGTTACAGGCAAAGGCTCAGGTGGCTATTTCCAGCCTCTGCCTGCCTGGATACGAAGAGTTTCAACCTCTGTCACCTTGTTCTGGATGTTATTTACCGCCCTTTTATACGGTAGTATTTTACTCGGCGGTTTTGTTGTAAACTGGGGAGCAGACTACACACCCACCCTGGCCCATTATGAAGAACTTTGGGCCAGAGGTCTGGGCTATGTAGCCTGGCCTTCGTATTTCACCACCCTTAAATTCGCTGCAGTTGGTGCGCCCCTGACAGCCTTAATGGGTTTGATGATCGCCTATGTCACAACAAGAAAACGTTTTATCGGGCGTAATATTGTGGATTTCAGTGCCATGATCAGCTTTGCCATCCCAGGCACTGTTATTGGTATCAGTTATGTTCTGGCTTTTAATACAGCGCCCATACTTATCAATGGAACCGCCATTATTATTGTGATCTCATTTATATTTAAAAATATGCCCGTTGGTATTCGTTCCGGGATTTCAGCATTGTCACAGATTGATAAATCGCTGGAAGAGGCATCCCTTACCCAGCGGGCCAGTTCCATCCGGACAATATTTACCATTGTTTTGCCATTGCTCCGGCCGGCAATGATTTCCGCCATTGTATTTAGTTTTGTAAAATCGATGACAACAGTCAGTGCTATAATCTTTTTGGTTACAGCAGATACTCAGGTGGCAACAACGTATATAATGGGACGAGTGGAAGATGGTGATTACGGCCAGGCGGTCAGTTACGGATCTGTTCTGATTGTCACAATGCTGATATTGATTTTACTGGTTGAAAAATTTATTGGAAGATCAAGAATTGAAAGGGCATAAAAAGACCTGATCAGGATACACATATGAAAAAACAGGAATCAAGCAGAGTACAACTTATCGATGTGGTAAAAAGCTTTGGCGATAATACAGTGTTACATAATATCGACCTGGATATTCAGGCAGGGAGCCTTACCACTTTGCTGGGACCTTCCGGTTGCGGA
This sequence comes from Hyalogyrina grasslei, assembly GCA_034780735.1. Classification (NCBI taxonomy): domain Eukaryota; kingdom Metazoa; phylum Mollusca; class Gastropoda; family Hyalogyrinidae; genus Hyalogyrina; species Hyalogyrina grasslei. Next base: position 1,290 of record JAUZSW010438838.1, read on the forward strand.
AAAACAACTATCCTGAGGCTTATTGCAGGATTGGAACTGCCCACATCCGGCAAGGTGATTTTAGGCGATGAGGATGTTTCAGTTCTTTCAGCCAGTCAACGGGATGTTGCCATGGTTTTTCAATCCTACGCACTTTTCCCTCATATGACCGTGGGCCAGAACGTTGGCTATGGGCTGAAAATGCAGGGTATTGCCAAGGACGAGCGAAAAGAACGGGTAAAAGATGCCCTCGATTCAGTGGGGCTTGATGGATTCCAGGATCGTTATATTGATCAGATGTCGGGTGGGCAGCAACAGAGGGTTGCAGTTGCCAGAGCCTTGATCCTTGAACCCAAAGTCATGCTGTTTGATGAGCCGCTTAGTAACCTGGATTCCAAACTACGTCGCCAGATGCGTGAAGATATTCGCAGACTGCAGCAGGAACTTGGGGTTACTTCTGTTTATGTCACCCATGACCAGGATGAAGCACTTGCTGTATCCGATGATGTTGTTGTGATGAGGGATGGCGAAATTGCTCAGCAGGGATCGCCAAAGGAACTTTACCTGCAACCAAACTCCAAGTTTGTAGCGACATTCATGGGGGATGCAAATATTATTAAAGGCGATGTGATTGAAGCTGGTCCCAAAACCATGCTGCGCATTGATGATGTTGAGATAGAGACCGACAAACCAATGGATATTGAACACCTTGGTAAGAATATTGAGATCGCTATCCGCCCGGAGGCACTTTCTCTTACCTCGTCCGATGACACCAGCAGGGCCGGACTACCTTGCACCATTATGTCAAAGGCCTATATCGGCTCAGCAGTGGAATATTCTGTGCAGTGGCAGGATCGGGAACTTTTCCTGGTTTCAGCAACCGGCAACCAGGAATTTCAAATCGGAGAAAGTGCTACTGTGCTCATCACCCCGCCGGGTATCGCTCCGATTCCTGAGTGAGATGGAAAATTAATTTTTTACTGTAAGTCTTGCAACGCTCATGTCATGAAACATTTGGGCGGTACGTAAATGTTTCTGCCTGTTTTTTTGTAAGTTTCATTCTGGAGTTAATTCCCCATCCGGATCCTTCCAATATGGTACTTAAATCCCTTCTGGTTAGTTTGTAATAAGCTGCAATTCCAGCAGGTATTGCTATCAGGAAGGAAAATATAAGCAGGGCAAAGATTACCGTTTTCAAGTGCAAACCTGCAAGGGTTTTTGTGATAAAGGCAAATGAAGAACCAAGGGCTGCCACTGCAAATCCTCCTCCTGCAAGTAGCCCGGCTGAGCCACTATCCTTTTTCTTCTTTTCTTTTGATTTTGCATCTTTTGTAAACAGTTTTTCTTCAGCTGTTGAAGAGAATTCTTCCAGACGCGAGAAGAAAGCACGGCTGATACGAACAAAAGGCTCAAGCATGGCTTCACTTATACTGATGGGGTTCTCGACAATATCAATCACTTTGGCATGGAGTTCGTTTCCATTAATATCGTTGAATATTCCCCATTTATTCAGGTAAATGTTGCCTCGACTGCCGGAAGTAATTGGTACTGCAATCTCATACACTTCTCCATCAGCCGATCCATGGAGTTCGCAATAGATGACAAAGATATTGCTGCTCTTGCTGGTTTCAATGTGATGTTTTCTGTCATTAACTTTGACTGCCAAAGTGAAATGTCGCCCATCCATGACCAGTGTGCCTTCTTCAAACAATGCCCGTTCCTGAGGATTATAAAGCTTTGGAAAACTGACAAAGCTGTTCACAAGGGGCAGCATGTATGCCTGGTAGAGAAGCAGTCGTTCAAGCTCATTGAGATTATCAAGAACAAAAGCTGTTCTGTGGCTCTTTTCAATAAGCTCCTCAAGGATCTGGTGATAGGATGGATCGTCCAGATATTTCTGCACGGTTTCAGCGTCAAGAATATCAACATGTACCTCAGGCATCCTGTCAGTCCATTGAACAAAGGGCTTAAAAGTTTTTTGTAATTTATGAAATAATTCTTTGTTGAGCTTTTGTACTTTTTCTCCTAGCAGGGGCTTAATGACTTTCTCTGTAAGTTCTTCTATTTTTTTTCCAAAATAAGGGTTTATTTCACCGGCTAAATCAAGTGTGCCTTCACTGTCAAGAAAGCTGAGCGGTGCATTTTTCAAGTATGCTTCTGCCTCCTCGATATTGATGAGGTTAAGGGCTAGATTTGCCTCCGGTGTCTCAAGGGCGCGACTAAGAAGTTCTGGATTTAGCCGTTTGATATCGCAAAGAAGGAAATACTGAATCAGTTTTTTCACAAGGGAATGGAACAGTGCATATCCTTCGGCGGTGTTCTTGCCAAGGGGCAGGGTCTCTGTGGCAGCATCACCATTCACTTCGCCAGCCTCAAGCGTCCAGTCAATATAGTGCCTGCACTCCTTCATAAAGCTGCTCAAGCTATCTTTGTCGATCCCTTTTTGACCATTTTGGTGCTCTTTTCCTCCTACGGTACGAAGAATATCTTCAATATACTTATGTGTCTCGTCAGTTTTTGCCGCTTCTATCAAGACAATACCAGCTTGATCAAGCCCTCCTTCGAGGACTTCTTTCTTCACTGTTCTGACTTGATTAAGTTTTACTGACTCCGGTGCGACGTTGAGCCTTGATAGAACTTTGCGTGCTGAAGAATGGATTCGTTCTCCGAGCTCAGTTTTCGTGTTAATTGCAGTAAGGGGTAAACTGAGATTGTTTTCCCGAACCACAGAATAGTCCACTAGATAGTTCTTGAGAAAGCGAATACCATCTTTGATTTCCTCGGCACGAAGACGTTCATCGTCATCAGCATCAAGTAGGGACAGAAAAACAGGATCAATTTTCAGGGTTGAGATAGGAGCCGTGGTTGCTATCCACAGCGCTTCATCTAACTCAAGTACTGCTTCCAGATCAGAATAATTCGTAATCTTGAAATGAAGACTACTTCCAAAATTTTCAAACGAAGAGTTGGCTGGAAGTGGTAGTTTGGAGGGGCGTTCTGAATTTTGTTTTTGCATTATTGTATGTTTGATAAAGGAGGAGAAGGAATTTTCCTTGTGTGATATGTGTTAAGTTATAATGATTTACTGTAAACAGCAAGTTAAATGCCTGAATTAATGCGTATCGTTGCTTGTTTTTCCTAACAGGGATTAAAGAGTGAGCAGCGAAAGATATAAAAAAGATTAACAACAGGAGTAGAGATGTCCACTGATAAAAAGTTTAATCCTGCCAAGCGAAAGAAATTAAATAACCCCATCCGTTTACAATGGATTCCTCCCCAAAAGATTAAAGCATTGTTGGATATGAATGAAAAGGGCGTGTATCTTGATATTGGAGCAGGTACTGGCTACATCACCCGTGAAGTTGCAGCAAAAGTACCTGGAGCCACGGTTCATGCACTGGATATTGAACCTTTGATGATAGAGGAGATGGAAGGGAGTAAAGAAAATGCCTCAATCCAACCTCAGCTTATGGAGCGTGATGTTCTCTCCTTTGCCAAAACAAGCCTTGATGGTATCTGGTCCATTACTGTTTTTCATGAACTTGGTGATCCTATCCCCCTGCTACGTGAGATACGAAGAGTTTTGCGGCCTGATGGACGATTGTTGATAATTGACTGGATAAAGAAGTTGGAATCCTGTGAACAAGGTCCGCCAATGGAACACCGTGTTTTAGTGGAAGACGTTATAGCCGTGTTACAGGAGGTGGGTTTCTCAAATATTGAGGAAGTAAAAGGTTTTACCCATCATTTTGGAGTACTTGCCGAAAAGTGATAAGTGGGTTAAAAGGGATTGATATTTATTGTTATCTGCAACTAATAACTTGTTCGTATTAGAGGCAGATGCTTTTGGTTAAGAGGAAGGTAATTTTATACCTATTCTGGAAACTGCATAAAGGAGTGAACATGACATTATCAAAAAAACTAGCAGCAGAGTTTATTGGGACATTTTGGTTAGTACTTGGCGGCTGTGGCAGCGCTGTTCTTGCAGCGGCATTTCCCGATGTGGGGATTGGATTATTGGGTGTTTCTTTTGCCTTTGGTTTAACCGTGTTAACAATGGCTTTTGCCATTGGTCATATTTCAGGCTGTCACCTTAACCCTGCTGTCTCGTTTGGGTTGTGGTCAGGTGGACGCTTCTCAGCTGCAGAGCTCGGCCCATATATACTGTCACAGGTAGCAGGTGGAATAGCTGGTGCTGCTGTTTTGTATGTAATTGCCTCAGGTCAGGCTGGCTTTGATGTTACTGCCGGATTTGCATCCAACGGTTATGCAGAACATTCACCTGGCGGATATAGTATGGTGGCAGCACTAGTGGCTGAAATTACAATGACATTTATGTTTTTAATGATCATTTTAGGAGCAACAGATAAGCGGGCACCTCAAGGTTTTGCTCCCATAGCCATTGGGCTTGGCCTTACTCTCATCCATCTCATCACTATCCCTGTTACTAATACTTCTGTAAATCCTGCAAGAAGTACAGCGGTTGCCATTTTTCAAGGAAGCTGGGCAGTTTCTCAGTTATGGCTTTTTTGGCTTGCTCCCATCGTAGGGGCCCTATTAGCAGGAGGAGTATATCGGTGGTTTGAGAAGGAATAAAAGGGGATTAAGCTAAGAAGAACCGGTGCGGTCTCCAGTAGGCGAATGAAAAAAGTTCCTCGTGCTCAATATATGTGTAGTAATGATAGGTAATTGGGGGCGATCCTTTAAGGATCTATTGTATCCGTTGAGTAAACATCTTCCCATTTTTTGGATGTTGGAATCGCACTTCACCTCGTAGTTGATTTATTGCAACCGGTTTGGAAAGCCGCATGCTAATGCCTGCTCCACCAGCACGGGGATGCTTAAACAGCCATTTTACCTGCTGTCCGCTTACTCCCGCAGGTGCAGGACTGGCACTGACAAGCTGAACACCGGATGGCAGTTGTTGAAGTACTATAAATGCAGCAGGTGGAGGCGAACCGACAGATAAATTGATTGTCACATTTGTTCCTCCGCCTGCATAACGACCAGAGACATTGGTTCCTGCATACAGGGATGGTACAAAACAAACAAACAGGAACAATAAGAGAAATATGCGATGTTGTATTTTCATTGTTTGTTCTCCTTTTTACTCGGACAAGGGAGTCTTAGTGGTTTCAAATGTGGATTTAGTCTTGTTCCAGGTGTATTGTCCTGCAAGCCAAAGTTCCTCAAGCGTCGAAAAGTCTATTCCCGATTCTCCGGGAGACGAAAATGTTTCATAGGCAATGAGGATTTCATTATCGCTTATTATGTAATCCTTATCACCATCAGCCCAGTGGTACTGGACAATACGTATATTTGCCGGTCCTTCTATCACACTACCGATCTCTTTTCCGTTACGGCTCCTGATTTCTCCTGAAAAAGATATAATGGCATCTTCCTGACTGTTTTTATCCGGTGTTACCATGTAGGTGAATTGTGCCTGCCCCTGGTTAAGGGTTCCTATCCATCGTGGCTTTTTAGCAAAATCTTTTGCTTCCCCTGCTGTTCCCCTGCCGCTCGCCTTGCCATCACCGGTTAATTCTTCCCTGATTAATATGGGCAGCTCCTGATCAGTGTCAGCCTGAATACGAATAATGACAGGAAAAGGAGCGTTTGGTGCCGCGTGTTCTGGCATTATCCGTTTGCAACTTATCTGTATATTCTTTTTTGGTAGCAATACCACTACAATTCCAGCAAGAAGGCAGATCGCTAAGAGCGTAAGTGCCATCTTTTTCGGAGAAAATCGTGGCCCTTGGTTTGTCTCAGCTGGCGGCTGGGGATCTTTTTCCTGCTGGGCATCGGCCTGTTCTTCCGTAGAATCAACTTTCTCAAGCAGTTCTTCCAGAGAAACCTCCAGTGCTTCAGCAAGTTTTTCTCCGTTTTCTCTCTTAATGGTAGGGTAGCGCTTATTCTCCCACCTGGAAATGGTATCAGTAGTTACCCCAACGGCTGTTGCCAGATAGAGCTGGGTCAGATCTTGCTCCTCGCGGAGGGATTTGATTTTACTACCGTCTATTTTGACGATGCTCATGGTTTTTTCAGTAACGCTCTTACAAAATTGGTCTCAGGACAACAGATCGACCTGAGTGCATTTGGCTAGTAATTGATTGATACAATATACAATAGACCAAACTAAAACCAATCGCAGTAACTTTGTATTTTCTTTGCAGAGCAGCACCATCCCAAATCTTCTGATGTAACTATACACATTTCCCTTGTTTTTGTACCTTGTTTCACCCGACATCGGGTCGACATCGCCCTATATTAGAGGGATGTAGCCCGATGTCGACTGACAAAGTGCGCCGTACCACCTACAGTAAATTTATAGCAAACAAGGAGTCACACTTTCTGAAAACTCAACCCGTAGAGGTGGAACATGAAGCTAATAAAAAGAACAGATATGAATAGTCATAAACAATCACAAAAAATTGTTTTTGGCCTTGCTGGAATTGCCTTCCTTCTTATGACAACATTCCCGCAACCGTTGTGGGCCTCGGGTAATGACGGGGTAGCACTAAGCCGATTTTTAGAAGTTCTGGAGCTGGTTTTAGGCAATCGATCAGATGGTTCGTACCGTAATTCTTTTACAGAAGGACAAAATTATCGTGGGAGTGACAGATATAGAGAATATAGACCAGTTGTGAACGGATACTATCCAGACAACCAAAGGTCTACGTATTATGGGGATCACAAAAAAACCAGGCACTATCGGAAGCATTCTCGTAAGCACCACCATCCAAAGCATAAACACTGTGACGAAAACAGGTACAGACAACAATACTATGACGATTATTCATGGAGATAATCTAAATATTTCTGAAATTGTACGAGAAAGTACTGAAGGTATCAAAACAACAATCATAACTTGAGAAAGAGAAACCATTATGAAAAAGCTATTGTCAAACATTATTGCATACTCAGCCTTAACTGTAGTTCTCACATCTTGTTCCAGTCTCAATACCAATCGAGGGCAGGTAACAGCAATAAGTTCAGGGATTGGTGCGGGCGTTGGTGCAGCATTAGGGCAGGTAATTGGCAGGAACACGAAATCCACGCTTATCGGTGCAGGAATTGGTGCTGTAGTGGGTGGAGTGACAGGAGATCATGTGGGCAGAGAGACAGGGGCTTCCCGCTATCAACCGCAGGAACAGCACTATCAAGGATATAATAATGATCCTTATAATAACAGACAACAACAATATTATGACGATTATTCAGCGAGAAGGTAATAGGTGTCAGTGTCTCGATTGAAACTGAACTGTATCTATTTGATTAAAAATATGAATAACAACAAAAATCCGGAAAAGAGAAGCATCATGAAAAAATTACTTTCAAACATTATTTTATATTTAGCTTTAGCTGTAACTCTCACATCTTGTGCAAATCTCAATACCAACCAAAAACAGGGAACAGCAATCGGCTCAGGAGTTGGTGCCGGCCTTGGAGCAGCATTAGGGCAGGCAATTGGCAGGGATACAGAAGCCACACTCATTGGCGCAGGAATTGGCGCTGTACTGGGTGGAGTGGCAGGAAACCAGCTAGGCTTGTATATGGATAACCAGGAGCGTGATCTTCGAAATGTCATGGCAAGTTCTGAAGCTGCAAGTGTTCGCCGAAGCCAAGACGTTTTGATAGCAACTTTTAGAGGTGAAGCATTTTTTCGTCATGATTCTGCAATGCTTTTACCGGGAGGGTACAGGTCGATTGCAAGGGCAGCTTCTGTATTGAATAAATATAATCAGACTCATATTGAAGTTGCCGGGCACACAGATTCCACCGGATCAGAATATTACAATCAGCAACTGTCTCTGCGCCGGGCTGAAGCCGTGAAAAATGCGTTGATACAACAAGGCATCGCCCCTTCAAGGATAAATGCAGTTGGTTATGGCGAAAGACATCCTGTTTCATCCAGCCATGCCATGAATAGAAGGGTTGAAATAGTTATCATCCCTATGAGGCAGTAGGGTTGAAAACAGTAAATTTGGATAAAGTAGTTTTAAGAAAATTCATTTTCAATGTACTCTTTTGGGGTATTGTCAAGGTCGACACAGACCCAACTTTCATGGGAAGTGTCGACCTTTGCAGGCTTGTGTATATGAAGAAAATAAGCCAGAGTGATTAAAAATAAGAACTCAATCACTATGCCACCAGTTGTAATGTTATAGGAATAATAGTGAATGATAATGTTTGAAATTTATCTGTATATTGTATTGGCAGCAGGAGTTTTCTTATTTGCGCCATTAAATACAATACGATAGCCGACGGGCGGTTTAACTTCATAATTATAATCTCATTTTTCTTTGAGAATATCTATGGCCTTTCAGTTGAATAAAATGGTGTCAACGGTGTTGTCTCTTATGAAGGTTTTGCTCTTGTTTTTGCATGTTTATCAAATTTAATATGGTTGCATAAAACAATTATGCTGAATAGATACAAAGAATAGGAAAGAGAATTATGGTCTCTTTGTCTTTTTGGTTGAAATGAATTTATCGTTTTGTCACTTTTAATGGGTGGTTTCATGTTGAATCTCAAAACTTTTCGTCTGTGTTTTCTTACTCTTCTGTCGTCTCTGTTGATTACTCCCCTGTTGTTTTCTGGGGAACTGAACAAATGGCCAAGGGATGTAAAAGTTTCTTCCGGCAGCATTACCATCTATCAACCCCAGGTTGAATCACTGGATGGTAACATTTTAAAGGGAAGAACGGCCATTGCCTATCATGGTTCCGGAAGTGAATCCCCAGTATTTGGTGCCGCCTGGTTTACTTCCCAGGTAGACATTGATCGGGAGAATGGCACGGTTCATTACGAAACCCTTACAATTACCGATACCCGTTTCCCAAAAGAGAACAAACAAGTTGGGGAAGAGTTTAAAGAGGCTATCCAGCAGGGGGTGAAAAAAAGAAATTTAACATCCTCTCTTGATGAATTAACTACAGCATTGGCGGCAGTTGAACAGGAACAGAAACAAGCAGCAAATCTTAAAAATGATCCTCCTGAAATTATTTATATGGAGAAACCTGCACTACTGATAGTGATCGATGGTAAAACCATGCTGCAGAAAATTGACAACAGCGATTATCAAGCTGTGGCCAATACTCCCTATCCACTTTTTTCAGAGAAAAAAAGCGGCAAATGGTTCCTGAACGCAGCAGATAATGTCTGGTACAGTGCTGAAAATGCTGATGGCCCATGGGCCTTTACTGACAATCCACCTGCTGTTCTTGTCAAGATGGTTGAAAGTAAGGCAACTACAAATGATAGCGAGACAAAAAAAGATAGTTCTGAAGTCAAAATTAATGCTGACAATGCGCCTGTTATTGTGGTGGTTCACAAACCCGCAGAACTTGTTGTTGCAAAGGGAAAGGAAGAATTCGTCCCCTTGACCGATGATCTTTTATCCATGAACAATACCGATTCCAATGTGTTTATGGATTTAAAAAGCCAAAAGTATTTTCTGATTATATCTGGACGCTGGTACAAGGCGGATGCCATGGATGGCAGCTGGAAGTATGTGGATGCTGACAAGTTGCCAGCAACCTTTGCTGAGATTCCTGAAAGCTCAAAGTATGCAGATGTGAGGGCATCGATTGCAGGAACAGATGAGGCTAGAGAGGCGGTGATGGATGCACAGATACCGCAAACAGCCACGGTTAAAAAAGGATCGGTGGATATCAAGCTATCCTATGATGGAAAGCCGGAATTTAAAGCAATAAGTGGTACTGACCTCCGGTTTGCAGTGAATTGTTCAGAAACAGTGATTGAGGCTGGTAAACAATTCTATCTGGTAAAGGATGCGGTCTGGTATCTGTCTTCCTCTGCAACTGGCCCCTGGGCAGTGTCAGATCATGCACCTCCGGGGATTGACAAGGTACCGCCATCAAGCCCTGTATACAATACAAAATATGTGTATGTTTATGATTCTACACCAGATGTTGTTTATGTAGGCTATACCCCTGGATATGCAGGAAGTTATATCTATGGTCCAACCATTGTCTACGGAACCGGTTATTACTATCATCCCTGGATTAGCCCCTATTATTATTACCCGCGCCCTGCGACTTGGGGATTCAGTGTTTCCTATAATCCATGGATAGGGTGGGGTTTTGGCATGAGCTGGAGTTCTGGCCCCTTTCATGTCGGGTTTTATTCGGGTGGTGGTTACCACGGAAGATATTGGGGTGGACATCATTACTATGGCCCAAGGGGATATCGGCCATCATACAATAATATTCATATAGACAATGTTACTGTTAACAGGAATTTCAATAATATATCCACCCGTAACAACATATATCGGTATAAGGGGCAGCATGCCAATATTAAGAATACGATTAATGCCCGCTCACTCAGTCCGTCAAACAAACAGGCGATAAAGAACAGAAGTTTGACGAGTCAGGCCGGGGCCGGGGCGCTGACAGCTGCAGGAGGTGCAGCAGGGGGCGCGGCACTGGCAACAGCAGCAGCGAATAGCCGAGCCAATAATATCCTGACTGATAAAAAGGGAAATGTCCTGCGGAAGAATAATGGGCAATGGCAGCAACACAATAATGGACAGTGGCAGAATAAGATCAGTCCCGAGAAAGCATCTGCGGCCCGATCTAATATTCAGAATAAATCCGGGTATAGTCGACCCTCCTCCATTGACCGGCAGCAACACTCAAGACAGAGAGCAGTACAAAGAACGCATAGCAGCAGGAGCCCCAGCGGTCGCTCTTCTCGTGGTGGTGGAGGTCGTAGGGGCGGACGTCGTTGATAATTATCGGGAGCCAGTTATCCAGCAGTGCTTTATATTTTAGGCACTGCCGGATAACTCTTGTACACACCCTTCAATTAATACAGAATTTCACAGGTTATAGTGAGAAGTTTCAGTCTGAATGAACTACAATTTAATCTCTTATGGTAAAGGCAACTTTAGCTTCAAGCTTTGTTTGAGAATTCTCGAAAAATGCCCCAGCTTGATAATCTCCAGCTGGAAGATCGTCATCTAATGTTACGCTGCCGTTAACAAAATCTCCTGTCCATTCCCAGGCGACGTTATTGTCCCATTCAATGCTTTCTCCGGCAGGGACAATGCCCACCCAGTCTTCTGCCTGACCTTGCATTTTTTCAAGATGAATTATGATATCTTCATTGGCATCATAAAATGTTTTGTTACTTGCTATGGTGACATCACCGTATTGATACGCATAGTTACCAGAGTCGTAAGTGGGATTGTCTTTCATGCCAAGATCAAGATATGGGTTATCACCGGAGTAAAACTCGATACCATTATAACTACGCATGGCAGAGTCTGTTTCAGGCAGGCCAATTGCTTTGTGCGCGGTGTCAATATTAAAAGCGTAACGCATAATGGATTGTAGCGGGCGGAAAATTCCAACCTGCTGCAATGCGTCAAAATAAAAACGATTATTCCCATGCAGGTTATATTTACTTTTGGGTGTACTGTGGTTTGATGGATGTTCTGCATCACCCGGCAGGTAGAGGTATGTCTTCTCATTGTTACTGATTGTTGTGCTGGTGAGATAATCAATGCTGAATCTGGGGTCAGTATCAAATTTGTCTAGCCTGTCGTTTAATTCCTCGTTAAAGGTTTGTACGATGAGGCTGGTATTATCAGGTATGGTGTAGGGCTTTGTGTCCTGGAAGTAGGCAAACCATCCTGCCATGGGAAAAATAAAACGTCCACTATTCCCCCATGCAGGCAGGTCATTTGCCAGGTGAAGGAGCATCCCTCCTGCAAGCGAGTGCCCCATGTAAGCAACTTTTGAGGTATCAATCCTGTCTGAAAAACGTGGGTTGGAAACAACCTGTGTCAGAATATTTTTTATGTGGTTTGCATGCCCTGCACTCTGTTCTTCGTACGAAACGTACACACAATTGTAGCCGTGGCTAGCAATAAAATAGAGAATGTTATGATAGCTTTCGGAAGCATAGAGTCGGTACCCTGCTATAAAAAACACAGTGGGTCGTGCAGTGTTGAGGTCTGCAGGGTAAAAAAGATCTACTTTCAGTCTTATGGATGGGTCACTGTTTGAGTGATATTCATCAGGTTCATTTCCTGCCTTTTGATTGACGATTACATCTGGATAGCCGGGGTTGTTGATGGAAAGCACTTTCACCGGATGTTCTCCCAAGGCTCCGAAGGCATCGCCGGTTAATTCCGGGATATTGGCAGAGTCTTCATACACAGGTTTTGGAAGGTCGGAATTACCGTTTAAAAGCATCAGATAAACGGCTTCTCTGGAACTCCAGGCATAATCAGCATTTACCGCTGTACAGTGTAAAGTGAGAACAAGTACAGCTAAAAAATAATAGATGATTGTCTGCGGGCAGTATTTTTTCATGGATGAACCCTTCTGTGTTATTTAAGAATGATAAGGTAGCAACGAGGAAGATGGAGCGTTTTTGCGAATCCATCAAGAATGAACATGCTCAATTAATCCCCATATTCAATGATGTAGTAAAGTGGATCAGTGGCAATCAAATCATTCCACTGTGAAGTCTGGCCAAGATTACCACTGCCGAGTTGCCATTCGGTAAGGGCCATGGCGGCGGCATCCTGATTACCGGCATCATCCGGTTCGCGCTGTTCCTGTGCAACATTGCGTCCCCAGTTGTTGTATAATTCTCCAATTGCATTCCCTGCTGTTGGACCATTCCAGAATTGGGTGTTGTTGTTTTCCCATATCCAGTTGCCCTCTGTTTCCAGGTCGTTTGCTCCTATCCAGACATAAGAGGCACCACCTCCGTTGCTGGCAACGGTATCGGGATACTCAGCTTCGGCAATATGTCTGTTTAGTCTCGAGTAGATTTCTTGGTTTTCAGCAATGCTGCCGATGTTTGTGAGATACCCGCCTGCATCATGTGCTATGTCTGATGCCTGTTGCCAGGAAAGAGCAGTTTTAACTATTTGATATGTATGCCCATCGTAATTGAAGCTTGCATGGTTTCCTCTGGTTGCGCTGGTGATATCGTCTACCAGGCCGCTTCCTCTGATCGCAATTCTTGTGATGCTCTGTAGCTCATTATCAGGATCAAGGACTTTCATATCAGCCACAAGATCCCTTGTAAATGTTCGCCAGGTGCCATCGGTTGCATCTGTTCCAAGGCTGAATCTGTACCGTACTCCATCGTGTGTGATCTCCTGGCCGTTATCAGTTGGCTGATAAACGAAAATCCGTGATCCCTCTGTTGTTTCAGCCGAAATAAAGAATGTAAAGTTTTCCTCATATTTCATGCTCCATGAAACTACTGTTTCAATGGTTTCGTCCCATATAATGTTGTATCTGAATCCATCACTTGTTCCATTTGGACCATCTAGCTGAATAACCCGACTTTGCCGGTCATCGTCGAAAACATTGTTGATAGTTCCTCCACCGTCATAGACGATCCAGTTTTCAACGTCGCCGTCTTCTGCATCTTCCCGGATTGTGATACCTGATGTGACTTCAACGATTCTGGTAACCTGAATTGCTGCGTTGTTGCTGGAATCGACAACATCGTATGTAATGGGGTATGTCCCTGCTTCATCAATGTTGACAACACCGTTAACAGTAATAGCAGCTGTGATATTACCATCAACATCATCCATTGCAGTTGCTCCCGGATCAAGAAACGCTTCTCCAGGTGCAAGCGTTATGTAGTAGTCACCCATGAGGCTTATAGCGGGAATAACCTTATCATTGCTCGTACTAAACTGTGCGCATAATGATTTGTCGTTTAATTCTGTGCAGGTAAGTTCTTTCACCCAGCCTGCTACCTTTACAGCTCCCTGTGGTTCGTAGTGCACACGATCCACTCTGCCACCGTTGTAGCTGCAATCACCAAATTCCTCCAAAAGTTTTGCATCGGAATACTTGGAAAATTCCTCATTTGATTTACTGTGAAGATCCAGTACCTCGACACCATTGGCGGCTCCAATAGCATGTATATAGCCAGGGAATGGGTGACGGGTGTCAGGGTGTGTCCCATCTGCAAATTCACCGGGTTCATCAAGTCTTCCTTCTGGTGGTGTTACCAGGATGGGTTGCACATTCAACTCCCTTGCCCGAGTGATATAGAACTCGAGTGCGCTTGTAAACCTTGCTTCTCTCAAAACTAACCTGGGGGCTTCATCGTCCCCGTTACCTACACCGTCATTGTTGTAGTCAATAATATTATCATAATTACCGTCGCCATCATCATCAACACAACGCTCATCACATTTGGGGGTATGATGATTCTCATTTCCACTGCCAAACTGAATAAGTAAAAATCCTCCGCCTGCTTCTTCTAATAAAGTTTCAGTTGATTGCCAGTTGCGGTCTATTCCAAGGGCTGCATCGTTTGGCGGCTCCTGGAAGTCCACAGAGCTTGCTCCCTGTCGTGCTTTATTCGTAGTATTCGCGGGATGCGCCATATACATGTGTAACTCGTCTCCCCAGCCCCGCTGAGTTGCTTCTGGATTGTCTTCACCACAAGTCATGCCTGCACCATTGAGTAAATTATCAGTTACATGGCGATGTACTGTGGAATCTCCAATGATGAACACTTTCTGGTTTGTATCAACACCGGACAGAAGCAATAACTGAAATACAGGCAGAAGGGTTTCGGTTCCTGTTGCAGTTATCGGGAGGGTTACAATGGAAAGAGACAATAGTAGTTGTGAAAGTCCGTATCTATACATTTGAACGACCTTGTTGTGGATTTGTGCGGTGGCTCCCCTAACGGAAAGACGGTGCAACATGCTGATATGATAGAAAGTATGCAAGTAATGGGCCACGTTGTGGTGATGCTTGTATTGTACGCTTATTCAGAGAGATAATTTGCAGGAAGGCAAAGGGGGCGTGTTGTTAGCGGAAATCCTGTTGTCGTTATTGGATGCAGCTTTTGGGTGGCGTTAAGACGGTTTCCGGTTTCTGGCTGACTGGATAGGGTGGATCACAGCCAGGAGTAACCCACCAACGATAAGGCCTGCCACAAGCTCTCCAGCCATTTTGGGGAGAAAGTGAAGGGTATGTTGAACCGCTTCAATGTTGTGGACAAACATACCTCCTCCCACGAGGAGCATGGCAATCGTACCAACAATACCAAGCAGGCGAATTATTTTTGGCAGTGATGCTACCAGAAGATTTCCGCTAACTCGTGTACTGCGTTGTGTAAAACCTTCCATACTTTTCGCACGTTCAATAAGAAAAAAGCCAACGTCATCCATTCGAACTAATAGCGCAACCAGCCCATAAACGCCTACTGTGGCAAGTATGGCTATGAAACTTACCACAACAAGTCGCATGGGAAGTGCCTGATCCATTACTGTGCCGAGGGCAATAACAATTATTTCAATGGAGAGAATGAAGTCGGTACGTACAGCTGATTTAATCTTAGCTTTTTCACGCTCCACAATCTCTTTTGGGTCGCTGACCACCTGTGCAACAACTTCATGCTCCTCATGTCCTGTGATCCATTCAAAGACCTTCTCGGCCCCTTCAAAGCTCAGATATGCACCACCAAGCAACAGGATCGGAACTATCATCCAGGGAGCAAAAGCACTTAAGGTAAAGGCAATGTGTAAGATGATCATTTTGTTGATAAGCGAACCTTTGGTAATTGCCCAGATCACTGGAAGTTCACGTGATGCCTTGAAACCAGTGGCTTTTTCAGCATTTACCGCGAGGTCATCACCGAGGATTGCAGCTGTTTTCTTGGCCGCGACCTTACTCATTACTGCTGCATCATCGAGCAGCACAGCTATATCATCAAGAATTAGAAAAATTCCACTTGCCATGGTTCTTTACTCCAGTTTGGAATGGTGAGTATATGTTCTCTTTTGAGAGTGTTGTGCAGTATGGATATTGTCTGTGGTTTCTATCATATTTGTGAACTTTATAAAATAGTTAAATAAGAGTAGTTATCACAGGTGATTGTGGTGAGAACGCTAACAATCAAAGGGGATTGTTTCATATTCCTGCCGGAGAAGGTCAGTTTGCAGAAAATTTTTTGTAAGTGGAGAGTTACGATTGAGAAGATATTTACATGTTTCAGAAGCCTGAATAGCGGCAATAAGAGCAACAGTCATTGGCAGGACAAGGGGAGGTGCCTGGGATGTTTGAAGGCTGTCGGGATAAAGTGTGTCAATTAAATTGCCTGGAACCTCTTCGACACCGGCCTGTCCGTACCATTCTTTCACTGCACCATGAACCAGAGGGATGTCCTGTTGCTGGCAAAGAGCGCTTAAACTTTTTCTAGCAGCAGGTGAGTCAAGACCATCAACAACGATGTTGGCAGTGGCGATGGAGTCCCTGTTGAATTTGTTGATATTCAGGGTGAATTCAAGTGTTGGGTTTATTGTTCCAAGTTCTTTGGCAAGTACTTCGACCTTGTTGCGTCCAAGGGTTTTGGTGGTGCAGAAAATCTGTCGATTCAGGTTAGATTCGGAAAAGCTGTCGGGATCTGTGAGGACAAGGTGGCCAATGCCCAATCGTGTAAGGAGTTCGGCTAATCTGCCGCCAAGTCCACCGCAGCCAATAATGGCAACCCGAGACTGCAAAAGCCTGAGCTGCTCAGGGCAACTCAGGCTGTTTCGTTTAAATCTTGCTGGTACAATTTGGTTTTCCAGTGCAACGCGTTCAATACACCCAAGAGAACATTCAAATTCTGCAGCAATATTTTGTGCAGCAGCGAGTGAAAGATATTTGTCCCTGGATTGTTGAACAATACTCTTTAGAACTTCTTTTGTTTGCTGTTCAGCCACCACCAATTACCGGAAAAATAGCATAAATATCGCCTTCCTGGAGTACGGTCTCAAATTTACAGTGCCGCGAGTTGAGCATGAGTACACCAACCTCATCCCGTTCGATATTCAGATCATCCACCACCTGTCCTGCAGTGGTACCATCGGGGAGCTCTTTGTCTTCTTTTATGAAACGTCCTTCACGAAAGAAGGCAAAGAGTTTGACTTGAACTTTCACGAAAAAGAATAATTAAAATTTCCAGAAGGTATCGATTTCTTCACCTGTGAAATCCCAAACAGCATTGTGAGGTGGAATAGGCTCAGTCTCAAAGAATTCAGGAAGTCTGTCATCAAGATTGGTAAAACCAGCCGCAGCATTAAAGGCGTGTTCCGTTTTCAGGATACTCATTCCGAGGTTGGTTACATCATCGGCCACGAGTCCGATACCAAAGCGGGCATTCAGCATATCAACAAGTGCTGGCAGGCAGGTCTCATCATCAAGTGCTGCAAAGGCAATAAAGAGACACATACCAGTGGAATCAATGGCTGCTGTTGCAATTTGCAGATTTCGGGAAAGTTCAATCTGTCCTTCTTTTGAAAGAGGATTAGCAGATCCGCCAACACCAAGAATTTCTGTAGCAATGGTGTAACCCATGGTGTGATCTGCGCCCTGGGTGGAGGTAGCATAGGTGATACCGATTCCTTTGATGGCGCGGGGATCGTATGCAGGAATTGCCTGATTTTTAACAACCGGTACCCGTGTTACACCGTATGTGCGGCCAACGCTTCCTGCACCATTTCCGATGACACGTCCAAGGGCTGTGCCTTTGGCAATATCTTCTTTCATGATGCGGATCATTTCG
>JAUZSW010439949.1:0-18770 GCA_034780735.1 Hyalogyrina grasslei
TAATGTGTGATATATATTATAAAAATAAATTAACACCCATGAAACCCTCCCCAAAATTATCGGGGCAGGCTATGCGAGGGATGCTATTATTTTCAGTAGAACTCGCACAGAAGAATGTGATTAATAACTAATAACTTATCACGTTTTAAACGGATGAAAATAGCATTTATAATATATTAAAAAAGTAATAATGTTTATTTGGCATAGATTATGACTTAAGCCATAAGTAAAAAATACATAAAGTTAAACTAGAAATACGACAAAAAATGGCAAATTTAAATGGTAAAGTTATCGCAGGCAAGGTTTTAATAAAGCCTTCAAAAATTGAAGAAAAAACTACCGGGGGTATTTATATTCCCGATTCTGCTCAAGACACTCCTCTACATGGAGAAGTTATAATTGTTGGGGATGCACTTAAAGATCAAAATGTTGAAGTAAAAACAGGTGATAAAGTTATGTATGGAAAATATTCAAATACTGAGTTAGTAATTGAAAATGAAACATACCTGCTTATATCGCAAAATGATATACTTTACATTTTTTAACTTGTACTATGCAAGTAGTAATTAATAATAATAATTTAAAATTTGTAACAAATAATAAGAGATGGCAAAAGAGATTAAATTTAATATGGAAGCTCGCGACCTTATAAAAAAAGGTGTAGATGAGTTGGCAAATGCCGTAAAAGTAACTTTAGGTCCTAAAGGACGAAATGTTATTATAGATAGGAAATTTGGTGCACCGTTAATTACAAAAGATGGAGTAACCGTTGCTAAAGAGATAGAATTATCAGACTCGTATGCAAATTTGGGAGCTCAAATGGCAAAAGAGGTAGCCTCTAAAACCGGCGATGATGCAGGTGATGGTACAACTACTGCTACAGTTTTAGCACAATCAATTATTAATGTTGGTTTAAAATATGTAACAGCCGGTGCCAATCCAATGGATATTAAAAGAGGTATTGACAAAGCTGTAAAAGTTGTAGTTGAAGACCTTAAATCACAATCGCATGTTATTGGTGAAGACAATGAGCGGATTTTACAAATTGCAACTATTTCGGCAAATGACGATACTGCTATTGGTAAATTAATAGCCGACTCTATGGAATCGGCAGGACGTGAAGGTGTAATTACTGTTGAAGAAGCTAAGGGTACCGAAGATGAATTAAAAACCGTTGAAGGTATGCAGTTCGATCGTGGTTATATTTCTCCTTATTTTGTTACCGATACTGAAAAAATGGAAACGGAATTAGAGAGTCCTTACATTTTGCTTTACGATAAGAAGATATCAACAATGAAAGATTTGTTGCCAATATTAGAACCTGCAGCACAATCGGGCAAACCCTTAATGATTATTGCTGAAGATATTGATGGCGAAGCTCTTGCAACCCTTGTGGTAAACCGTATTCGTGGCTCATTAAAAGTTGCGGCTGTAAAAGCCCCGGGCTTTGGCGACAGAAGAAAAGAGATGCTTGAGGATATTGCTGTACTAACCGGCGGTGTTGTAATTACTGAAGAAAAAGGTATGAAACTTGAAAATACAACGCTTGAAATGTTGGGTACTTGCGAAAAAATTACAATTGATAAAGAAAATACAACAATTGTAAGCGGCAAGGGCGATAAAAAAACTATTGATGCAAGAGTTAATCAAATTAAAGCTCACATTGAATCAACAACATCAGATTATGACCGCGAAAAGCTTCAAGAGCGTTTGGCTAAATTAGGTGGTGGTGTTGCTGTAATATATGTAGGTGCAGCATCTGAAGTTGAGATGAAAGAGAAAAAAGACCGTGTTGATGATGCACTAAGTGCTACTCGTGCAGCCGTTGAAGAGGGTATTGTACCCGGTGGTGGTGTTGCATATATTCGTGCAATTAAATCATTAGATAACTTTGAAGGTGAAAATGTAGATCAAACTTATGGTATTGCAATTGTAAAACGTGCAATTGAAGAGCCTTTACGTCAAATTGTTGAAAACACCGGTAAAGAAGGTGCTGTTGTTGTTCAAAAGGTTAAAGAAGGTACTGAAGATTTTGGTTATAATGCACGTGTTGACGAATATCAAAACCTTTACAAAACAGGAGTAATTGATCCTGCCAAAGTTAGTCGTGTTGCTTTAGAAAACGCTGCTTCAATTGCAGGTATGTTTTTAACTACCGAATGTGTATTGGTTGATGAAAAAGAAGAAGAACCAGCAGCTCCAATGCCTCCAATGGGTGGTGGCGGAATGCCCGGAATGATGTAAAATTAATATTTAATTATAATAATAAAAGCCTCCTGATAATTTTAGGAGGCTTTTTGTTTTTATTGATAATGATTAATTATATTTTAGGGATATTATTATATTCATGAAAAGCTAAATTAAATATAGTGAAAAAATATAAAAACATAATTTGGGATTGGAACGGTACATTACTAAATGATATGGAAATATGCATTAATGCAATGAGCCCACTATTAAAAGAGCGGAATTTACCACCTTTAACAGATGATAAATACAGGGAGGTTTTTACTTTTCCTGTTCGTGATTATTATGAGCAAATTGGCTTTAACTTTTTAACTGAAAAATTTGAAGTGCCGGCACTTCAATTTATTGATAATTACAAAAGAATGTTGCCAAATGCTAACTTATTTTATGAAGCAGAGGATGTTTTACAACAACTGCACAATAAAAAACTAAACCAGTATATACTGTCGGCAATGGAACATGAGAGCTTAAAAACATCGGTAAAAAGCTTTGGTATTGATAAATATTTTACTGAAATTGTTGGCATAAACAACCATTTTGCCCATAGTAAAATTGATATAGGTATTAAACTAATAAAGTTAAGAGAAATTGACAGACAAAAAACACTAATGATAGGTGACACATTGCATGACAAAGAGGTAGCCGAAACTTTGGGAATTGATTGTATTTTAGTGTCGCAAGGGCATCAAAAGGCTGATAGATTAAAAATTAATGGTAACAGAGTGATTAAAAGCCTTAATGAGCTGATTGATTTTTTATAAGTTAGTTAGGGCAAATTAGGACGCAACCTGAAAGTGCTAACATTCATCTGATAGTTAGAAAATGTTTAAAATGAAATAATTATACCATGAGCAAGGTTTTCTTCAAGATCCTGATTATAATGACAATATGTTTTAATCATTATAACACGAAAGGACAAAGTAATTCACAACTTGATATAAATATAATCAATAAAGTCAGGCAAATTGATTTTGGAGTGGATATAGCTAGGCCATTTTTTCCTGATTTGATAGGCTCTGGATATATATTCTCTGCTGGTTATAATTATTCAAATACGAAGCATTTTTTCTACAAATTTAATTTAACTGGAGGACTATTTGGCACTATCTGCGATGAGTGTAATGATAGGAAGTTAGAGCAAAATTATTATGGGTTAGGATTTGTTCCAGAAATAAAATATTATCCCATCAAAAGAAAAAGAAATCCATATGGTTTTTATTTAACGGCATATTCAGGGGCTAAACTCATATATAAAAACGATCAATATTTTGAGAATGATTTGTTAGTTGAGAATGATAATAATATAGGTGCATTATTCTGGTATTTTGGTTTAGGAGTTGGTTATAAAATTTCAATTTATAAAGGACTTTACATAGAACCTCTACATAGTATGTCAATTGGACAACAAACATTTGATTATATTAATTATTGTGATGGCTGGATATTTGAGTATTTAGATGCACTCGATTATTTAACTCTTTATACTCGGTTTCAAATTAAAATCGGGTATAGCTTTGATCTAGGAAGTAAGAAATAACTTGCCCTACAACGGCTCATAAAAAATACGGGCAAAGTGCTTAATTCAACAGCATTCGTACTTGTTTTCCCCGCCAATACATTCGTCTTGACTAGTTAGAATAAATTGTTAAATTGCAGTCAAAACAAATGCTTGGCTCATGAGTAAACTGAAAATTTTGATGTTGTTAATTCCGTACTTTTCATAGCTAAACGCTTTGTTTAATATGGGTAAAAGCAGTATTATTTTTGGTTTTTTAAAACTTAATGGTGGTCGTTATATTTTTATTTTAACTAAAAAATGTCAAAAAAAATATTCAATATTCAACATTAAACTATTTTTTATGAAAGTTATTATTGAATAATATGTACAGATACTGACAAAAAAAACATTATGACATTATTAATAATAGTCAGTTTTTGTATGTTTTAACTTTATGCTATTTTTTATTGAATGTTGAGTATTGAATATTTTTTTACCTACCTGTGGTAGACAGGCTAAAATCTAACAGATTGTTGTAAAAGAGTGTCCTTTATATTGTAATCGTGTGTAATTTGATATAATTCTTTGCCATCTTTTGTGTCAGTAATATCTTCATTATTGTAATCGCGAATTTTACTTTTTTTAATTAAAATACTGTTAAAAAGCGAATTTTCACCTTTTTTAATGCGCCTATGCTCAATAATTACTGCTGAAACAATAAAAAACAGAAAGCATAAAATTACTGCATTACGAACAAAAATATAAAATGGCATTTCACGAAACATAGATATATTTTTTAATAACGATTTAAAACTATTTTTATTGCAATACTTTTTTATAATAGATTGTTAAATTTTAATGGTACTGATAATCAGCAGCTTAAATAAAAGATTGATTGCATTAATGTTACCTACTAATCAGCCATTTAATAACAAACCATTGTTTATAAAAACATCTAAACAAATAGATACAAGTAACATTAAAAAGGTTGCGTCATATTTAAAAAAAAATATTTTATGTTTATGCATAAAAATTAATTCCTTCCTTTTGCAGGTTAAAATAAATAAAAAAGCTACTTTAGTACAGTAAAAAATAAAAATATGCATATAGCAACAGCAGGCAACATAGGCTCTGGCAAAACCACCCTAACTCGTTTATTATCTAAGCATTACAAATGGGAAGCCCATTATGAAGATGTTGATGAAAACCCATATTTGAATGATTTTTATAATGATATGCAACGGTGGTCGTTTAATTTGCAAATTTATTTTTTAAATAGCCGTTTCAATCAAATTAATGAGATACGCAAATCTGGTAAAACTGTAATTCAGGATAGAACTATTTATGAAGATGCCCATATTTTTGCCCCAAATTTACATGCAATGGGGCTTTTAAGCTCACGCGATTTTGATAACTATTTTGCGCTTTTTCAACTAATGAGCTCGTTAATTCAACCCCCCGATTTATTAATTTATCTTAGGGCATCAGTACCTACTTTGGTAAATCAAATTCAAAAAAGAGGACGTGATTATGAAAACTCTATAAGGTTAGATTATTTAAAACGCCTAAATGAGCGTTATGAGGCATGGATTGATAAGGCTGTTTTTGATAAACTTTTGATAATTGATGTTGATAATCTTAATTTCTCGGAAAATAATAAAGACTTAAGCACTATTATTACTAAAATTGATGCTGAAATTAATGGGCTGTTTTAAGGTTAACTTTTACTTTACAATAGGTACAACTTCAATAGCAATAGGTACACGAGTTAAAATATCGGTTTTAATAATTAGTTTGTTAAAGTAGGTTTGTGCGGTTAAAAAATTACTATTAAATAATAGTATTATACTATCTTTTTCACCCGGCTTAATATTTCCTGAAAAATCAGATAGACTAATCCACGCTACATCTTTAGCTAATTTAACCGTATAACTTATAGTTTTACTGCCTGTATTTGTTAAAATAAGAGAATCACTAATCTCGCTAAATTCATTAATTTTATGTGTTATACTATATTGGCTAAGGCTAAAATTTGAACCCTTACTTAAATTAAAAACCACATTAATTATGCTATCATTAATTTTTATTGAGCTTGCGTAAGTTCCAATTTGCATTTTTTTAGTATTAATTGAAAAGTGCAGATATGCCGATGAATTTACAGATATTTGTGAGTCGTTTTTGGATAAATTTATTAAACTATAACCATCTGTAACTACCTCAATTGCTTTAATGAGTAGCATACTGCCTCCTATATTTTTTATTAAAACAGAATCTTTACAAATACCGTTTCCATAGCCGTTAATTTTTATGGTATCGGTACTTACAAAAAGTTTTGGTAATGTATCAATTGTTATATTTAATGGTAGCGTTACTGTATTATTATCCGAATAAATAACCATTGTTGTGGTATGGTTTCCTAAATTAAATGTATTTGATGATATATTAATTAATATAGCCTGCTTTTCAGCTTTTTTTATAGAACCTGATGCAGGGGTTAACTCAATTTTAGAATGTAAACTATCATCTACAATATTGATACTATATTGTAATATACCACCACTTTTGTTTGCTATATAAAAAGTATCGGTAAACGAGTTATTTTTATTTACAAGTATATTTTTTTGATAGTTTTGCACCTCAATAAGCGGTACTGTATCAACCATTAAATAAACAGGAATGTAATTTATTGTACCACCACTAAACTGCATATTAGTTTTGTAAAATCCTGTTGATATGGCAGTGCTGTTTACTTCAAATACATATTTGTATATTTCTGATGGCTCAATAGTAATTGTATCTTCAATAATTTTTAACCATGTAGCTGTTGGTTCTGCATTTATAATAATTTGCCGTGCAGTATTTCCTAAGTTGTTTATTGTAATAGTATCGGTTATTAGGCTGTTAGATATAAGGGTATTGTTTATTTTAGTTTTATTAAGTTGAATTACATTAGGGTTTATAAAACTTGCCAATATTGGAATATTATAAATGGTATCGGCATTAACAATTAAATTGCTCGAAAATGTTGTATCATTATTTGCATGGTTTTCAATGTAAATTGTTAAGTCCCATTGCTGATAAGGGGTTAATAAAACTGAATCGGTTTTTATTGATACCCAAGCTGTTGACTCGTTATTATTGATTTGTATTTTTACCATTTTATACTGATTGCTGCAATTTATTATAGGCACAGTAACTGAGTCGGTTGAGGGCAGGTAAAATGTACTTGCAATTAAGGTAGTGTCAATGCAAATTTTAGAATCGAGACTTTTAAATATTTGCTCAATATATATTAGTTCTCCATCATTAATATTAATTGCTTGAATAATAGAATCGGGGTAACCTTGTGCCGTAATTAGTAAGTTGTAAGTACCTTGTTTTAAGTATCGGGTAAAAAACCCTGTTGTATTATCGGTGTAAACCTCCGAGTTTTCGGTGTCGTGATTAAGCAGTTCAATTTTTGCAAAAACAGGTTCGCCTTTGTCAGTAATAACTTTACCATGAATTCCATACATTGCTTCATTAATGTAACCAATTAAAGCACCTTTGTTGGCATTCCATAAAGTTGGTAAACTTGCTGCGGGGTACAATTTTGTGCCGCTTATTTCAAGGGTAAACTCACGGCAATACCGGTAATAGTTCATGTAATCTTGTCTGCCACCGGCAATTGAATACCAATCGTACCCGTTAGTTAATCCGTTTGAAATATCATTTAAATAACCTACCGAACCGTTTGCTTGTGCCGAATCGCGATAATTGCCACCAACATATTGCCACCAAGCATCATCGGCTGCCCTTCTGTGCCATGTATCCCAAGGATAGTTTACTACCTCTGCTCCGCCATGTATGTTCATTCCAATTGAAAAATGATGCTTACCTGCAAAATCCATCATCATTTGTGTTTCTTCTTGATAAGAGTTTCCATCGGGGTGAGTGCCATTATCGGGGTCGGGGAAGTTGCGGTTTAAATTAACATTATTAGCATTATACCTGATTGCGCCGTTTAATGTTGCATTTCCGCTTAAATATGACCCATTGGGGTTAGCAAGCGGATTAATCCATATTTCGGTATTATTAATAATTTGCGAAATATTGTCAATGCTATTGTAATTTGTTAACAAATAGTCAATTAACCGAAGTAGTACGCCATAACCTCCTGTTTCGTCTCCGTGCATGGTGCTGGTTAAAAACAGTTCAGGTTCTTCATCGTAATCAGATTGCGGACTGTCCGAAATTTTTAAAGCCAAAAGTTTTCTACCGCTTTGTAATGTGCCAATCTCTTCTAAAGTACAAATATCGGGGTATGTTGTTGCCCAATTAAGCATCATTTGTTCGTAAAGGTCATAGGTTGGGTATTTATCCCAATTAGCAACCATATCTTCAATAGTTGATGCCATGCTAACGGTTTTCCCACTTTTTGTTGCAGATGTTAAGCTATACGGTATATTAAGTTGTTTAAATTCATTAAATTCCATAGCATTGGCATAGGCAAATACTGTATCGCCAATAATACTGTTTACAGATATAATACGATTAAGTTTAGGAATATCAGATTTGTTTGAAACTGCAAATTTAAAGTAATGCAAACTACCATTAGGCATTTGAGCCAAAGTTGAATTAACTGATATTAATCCTATAATAATTGATATGAGGATGACTTTTTGCATTTTAACAAAGTTAATAATTAAAAACAAAAAGCCATCCTTGCAGATAATATTCCAAAACACAAATATCAATTTTAGCTTCAATAGATAAGCATATTTGATTTTTGTTGTTTCCAAAAATGCATTACTTAATTTGTGATTTTATAAATGACCAACTGTCATCCGGCATTTTTGCTCCTAAATTTTCTATAACTTTTCCGGACAGCAATGCCCCAATTATACCACAATCTTCCATTGTTTTATTATTTATTAGCCCATATATAAAGCCTGCTGCATACAAATCGCCAGCTCCGGTAGTATCAATACTGTTTACATTAATAATGCCTGCTTTATATGATTTGCCTGCTGTTTTTATTAACGAACCTTCCTTGCCAATTTTTACTATGGCAATTTCACATATATCAGCAATAATATTTAATGCTTCTTCGGGTTCTTTTCCGGTAAATGCCTTTGCTTCTTCTTCGTTTGCAAAAACAATATCAACATATTGTTTAACTATTCGTTTTAAAAACTCCAAATTATCTTCAACAACGTTATAGCTTGCCAAATCAAGCGATACTTTTAATCCGCTGTTTTTAGCCATTTTAATTGCTTTTTCAATTAACTCATGGTTTTGAACCAAATAACCTTCGATATGAAAATACTTGTATCCGTTAAAAACATCTTGAATTAAGTCTTGCGCAGTTAATTCAACCGCTGCTCCCAAATAAGTGGCAAAAGTACGTTCCGAATCGGGTGATACCAAAGCAATTGCTTTACCCGATGGGGTTGAGCTTTGCAAAAGAAATGGTTTAATATTTGACTGCTCTAAATCTTTTTTAAAGAATAAGCCCATATCATCATTCCCTACTTTTCCTATAAAGCCTGTTTTAATGCCCAATTGCGCCAAACCATGAATAGTATTTGCTGCCGACCCTCCTGATGTTAAAACCGGATTCAGGTTTTTGGTTTTATCCATTACCTTACTTGAAAATGCTGTGTCAACCAATTGCATACTACCTTTTGGCAAATTTAACTCCGAAAGAATTGAATCATCTTGTAGTTTTGTCATAATATCTACTAAGGCATTGCCCATTCCTAATACTTTGTTCATGTTTGTAATAATTTTAGTGTAAAATGATTTTAATTATACTGTATAAATGCAACTACGAATTAACTTGATTTTTTTTTAATAAAAAAATTTAATCGTAAAACATTGATTGTTAACATATAAAGAAATAATTGCATTTATTGCTAATTTTTTTGACAAATTATTTTGCAAATCCAAAGAAGACACCTATTTTTGCCACGCAATTTTGAAAAATATAAGTATCAAATTGTAATTTTTTTCTTCTTTAAATCAGTTTGTTATAGTATCTCGATTTTTCATCGGGAGTGCTTTATGTTCAAGATCTAAAGATGTAATAAAAGTTCTAAAAAAAATTAATTTGTATATATTCCTCTTTAGCTCAGTTGGTTAGAGCATCTGACTGTTAATCAGAGGGTCCTTGGTTCGAGTCCAAGAAGAGGAGCAATCAAAGCCGAAATTTACATTTCGGCTTTTGTTTTTTATATCCATGTACTATACTTATATTCTATATTCAAAAATTGCTGATAGGTATTATATTGGTTATACCTCAAATCTTTATGAAAGATTGAAAAAACATAATTCTAAACATAATGGTTTTACATCACAAAGTGGTTCACATCGTATAGAATTGAAAAGTGAATCTATGCGAAAAATTTTGAGGAAAAATGAATAAACTGTTTTAGATTTATACAGAAATATTTTTAGAGAAAAGTGTCCGTTAATTTCCGGAATGGGTGTCCGCTTTCAGCGGAATATGTACTTGATTAAAAGAAGGAGTTATTATGGGTGTTTTTAAAGGTTTCATGTTCGATATTTTGTTGTATTCTACATGGGAAAGTATTTTGAAACAATTGCCTCTAATTTTTTGCAATCAACACTGATATTCGCATCTTGTACTGACAGTTCAGATTTATCTTTTTTACAAAAAAGGTAATAATAGTTAATGTTCAAAGAACTTGCTAACGAAAAGTAGCAGAGATTTGTTGTATCACCTTCCATTCTTAATTCTAATATTGAGGTATTGGGTTGCATAAAAATACTATTAGTTAAACCTGCACCATGTAACGAAATTAGCGTTTTGCAATTCGAAGCAATGTATAATTGTTCATAAAAAGAAAAATCTTCAAAGCATAAGGATGTAAACTTATATTTTGCTAATGTTTTTTCAACTTCATTTTCATTTAACACTTTTCTTCTGAATGCCTTTTTTCTTGATATATATATTTTATCATAAGTATTGGGAAAATTGAACTGCTTAATCTTTGATTTAAAATAATTACTAATTTCTTTTAGTAATACATCATTATAATTACCCGATGGAGCCGTATATGAACATAATAATAGGCGGTCTATTTTTAGATAACTATTTTTCGGAATCTCCTTAAAACTTTTTATATTTAGTAAATCTAAACTCTTAGTTTGATATTCTGAATTTTTAGATTTACCTTTCCTTTTTACAAAGGATTTAATCATTGTCCTGAAACTGTAAATATTGTTCCATACTTCTGGTAGCAAAACTACATGAGGGTCAGCAATTTTTTTTGAACAATAAATTCTTGTCACGGACTCGGTTAACCAATGGTAATACTCCTTTCCCCAATAATTAAAAGCCAAATAGTAAGTACCTTTATAGCTTGCACGCTTTTTAAAAAGTATAGTAAGTAAAATATATATAATATTTAACCAGGAATTGTGTTTTTTATGATGCAAGCTTGGTTTAAATATTTGAAAGTTTTTAAAAACTACTCCGTCTTGAGTAACATATGCATTTTTAAGCTCATATACGTATGTATTATTTATTTCTTTGATGAGTTCTTTTTCAAAATAAACAAGGTTGTTTTCTGAAAGATTTATTGGCTTATTTCGTTTTGACTTTAAGCCCTGGTATAATAATTCTTTTTTGTATCTCATTTATATACATCTAGCAAGTTTTTTGACAGCTTAATTATTTCAAATCCTTAATGTTTCACAGATATGTTTATGTGCAATTTAAATAAACTCAATAATTATTTTAAGTTTTATAAACCTAAAATTACCTATCGATTTATATTTTTTAACCAATTAAGTTATTTTACTATTTCTGAGCACAATATATTCTTTAAAAATAGCAGGAATGATAGAATATGTTTTGTTGATTCTTAATTTTTTTTACAACCGTATATTAGTCTGGATAACCTTAAATTGATATATTATAAAAAAAATTGTAGCCCCAACTTTCCATGGTAAAACCACACACCCTCAACGTATTAAACTATAAAATAAGTTAAGGTTTTTTAATACTAATAACCTTTTCTTACTTGTGCTTTCAGTTCTTCGCATAAAGTTGAATCAATAATGCAAGAGCCTCCAAAAATAAGATTTTTTATAGCTTCCATTTCTTTCTATCAATTAAATCTAATGTTTATTTTGCCAATCAATGATACCAGTACCTGTAAAATGACCAAATGATGTAATATCTAATTTAGGAAAACTGATTTCCCTCCAAATTTTCAACATATGCCAATGTTTAATATCATCAAATATAATAATAGGAGTTCTTTTAAAATTAATTAATTCAAAATAATCAAGAAATAAACGCTCCATAATTCCATCTTTTTTTGCATCTATAAATATTAGCTCAGCCTCCTCAAATAGCTTACTATGCATCATAAACATTTTTTTTTTGCTTAAATCATCTGTAAATTGAATAAGTCTCCCATCTTCAAAATCTTGATTCTTTAGAAGAGTATTGTCTAAATTATGCCAAGGAATAATATCAAAAGTTATTATCCTACCATCTTTAGAAAGATACTTTTTTAAAGAAAGAGAACTTGTTCCTATACTTGTTCCAATTTCAATAATTAATTTAGGATTTATAATTTTTACTATTGCTGCTAAAAGTTTATAGTGCTCCCCTGGCCAAACATTTGGATTTGGATTAATTGGGTGAACTTTAAATCTATTTGAAATATCTAAAAGATTGATATTTCGACATTCTGATACTATCAGGGAAGCAATGTCAAGCAACCTTTCCGAAGGTTTTGAAAAATCATCATCAGCAGAAAAAAAACAAGAATATTCCCAGTGATTTGCCTTAAGCGGTGGAGGCATAAACCTTTGAATAAACCATTTAATGATAATTATTTTAAATTTTTGTATTATAGAAATTTTTGATTCTTTCATATTACTTTTTTTCAATTAGTTCTTTCATCGGACGATAAAAACAGAGATAATCTAAAAGTTTTCTCTGAATATTAATTTCTTTTACATATTTTTGCGGATTTTTTTCAAGATAATCGATTTTTTTTATAAACTCATTGAAAGATTTAATCTTTGTAAAATTAGTAAATAAATCTTTATTTCCATACTCTATTGGATTTCCAAATGCTAAGCAACCACACGCAATGGCCTCAATAATTCCATTTCCCCATATTTTAGAACCAATACCTCTTGAAAGACTAAAATAATACTTGCTTCTCAAAACCTTTTCAATAACATTTTGTAATAATTCTTCTCTTGGAAACCGTACTTCCCCATACACTTTCAATTGTTCAATTTCTTTTTCTGTAATACCAGTTGATGTCCAATTTTCAAGAAAAATCCCTTCCTTTACAAAATGATTAGTTTTTATTCTTAACAAATCATGAAAAACACCATAATACTGTAAATGGTAAGGAAAATCGATTTCATGATATTTTGGTTTTGGATTTAATTTTATACTTCGAAATTTTTGATTTAAAAAATAATTATAATTATGTAGCATTCCTTTATGCGAATATTTATAAAACCTAAGTGTTGGTTCAACAAACATATATGCCCATTTTACCTTTGAATATTTTGAAACAATTCTTTCAGGAATTGAAATATCACAAGTTATCACAATATCAAAATTATTCCAATCAATATCATGCGGATTTACAGCATAATTCTTTTGAGGAATTTTATTAATAATATCCCCATTTTTATTATATATAGATTTTTCTTTACAAGCAATAAACTTTTCTATAGATGGACCTCCACAATCAATAGGTCTATATTTCCAATAGTTTGATTCAGGATCTTCAGTAACTTTAACTATGAAAAACACAGCATTAAACTTTGTGAAAAGCGCAACCGGACCTGATCGATGTATAGATGAAAAAATTAAATCTCTTGCATCCTTTACTGTATTCGTATACAAATCAGTATGAATTTCTTGTTTTACAAAGGCTATTCTCAATTGAGAATATTTACTAATAAAAGAATCTAAATCTACTTTTTTTACTAAATAAGGACCAAAATATATTTTGATAGTATCAATAGCATTCCAAATTTTATCCTTTAACCTTTTTGGTATTATTTTTTTTATAAACACAATCCTATAATTTGAATTAATTTATATAGCTATGCCACATTCAACTCTTAACAATAAAAAATTAAAACCACAATATATTATTGATTTCATTTATTGTTTGATACTTATACACCATTTTAAAATTTTTATAAAAATAAAGCTTAGCTAAAGGTAAAAATGAAACTAAATATTTCAATTTCCGTTTTATAGGAAATATCCTACCCGAGAACTTCTCATAGAGTTTGACATTCTCCTTATTATCTAGACTTTTAAATATGAAATATTCTATTGATTGATTGATTTGATTTATAGCATTGTTGTATTTAATATCCTTATCAATTGTAATGTTCTCATTGTTGAAGTGCTTTATAGCCATTTTTGCTCGAGAAGTAAAAAAATGCTGTGGCTTATAAGAACGTTGCAGATTATGTACAGTTACAAAACTTAAATTCTCAGATACTCTCAATGCTTGATTTAATAAATTCGGTTCAATTAAAATATATCTTATCCATAAATCAGTATCAGCTACCATATCAAGATCTTTATCTAATAAGCCAATTTTTCTTACTCTATCACAGCAAAAAAAAGTTGATGACTGTGAAAAAGTTTCTTTAAAACTTAAAACATTAATTGGATCTATAAATGTAATTTTATTTAAGCTATCATTTTTTGAATTAGTTATACGGTTGTTATCAAAATCTATTGATTCCGAATTACCTGTTATTAGCTTTACACTTGGGTAATCAATAATTACTGCATTAATAAAAGACAAAATATTATCTTTTGCTAAAAAATCATCTGAATTTAGTATTAATATCCATTCTCCTTCAGCCTTTAAAATACCTTTATTTACTGCATCTGCAAAACCCTTATCTTTTTCAGAAGTAAGTTTTACCCTTTTATCATTTAAATATTTTGTGCAAACATCAATTGTGCTATCGGTAGATGCTCCATCTTGGATAAGAAGCTCCCAATTTTGATAATTTTGATTAATCACACTTTTTATAGTGTTTTCAATATATTTACCTTGATTATAGCTTGGTGTTATTATTGTAAATTTTACTTCATTCATTTAAAACAGTATTAAAATAGTGATAAATCATTTAGCCATAGTTCCAATAGGGCCACCTCTTTATTATTTACAATTTTGTTTTTTTCTAATTCTGAATAAACATTAAATATATTATTTTTTAAGCTATCACTTTTATGAATTGAGTTTTGCGCAATTTTAAAAGTTTTTTTTGCATGCAGGTAACAAGGAATCTCTGATTCAAAATCTACTAAATAATCGTGCACATTTCGTTCTTGTACTGCTGTTGCCGAGGTAAAGCCTAAACGGTATCCCTCATTCCACATTAATGGTTGTGCAATAATTCCTCTTAAAATATCAGTAAATCTAAATGTTACAAATGATGGTAAATATAAAAGGGCAAACAGTTCTTTACGGAACGCTGTATTTTGAGAATTAAATGGGCATACGGTTCCTTTTGATAAAACTAACGATTTATTATTAAAAAATGGATTAAGTTGATTATTTATCAATCTATAAATTGCATCAACATCAGGGTCACCATTAACCAAACCTTGCCATACACCAATTTGTGATTCCTCTTTTTTTAGAAGTAATTCTATTTCATTTTTAGTGGGTTGAGAAAGGATATCCTCTAAAGGGAAACCTCTTGGCCAAATATTTAATTCACTATAAAATTTATATACATTTAAAAATTTATTATTTGATGCAATATTAAATAAACCAGTAAATTCCGGAAACTCCCAATTATTTAAAGGTAAATTATCGTCATCAGTATCTATTATAATATCGGCGCCATTTTCAATGGCATAAAGATATCCAACCATTTTTCGGCAATAATGGTTATAGGGTAATTGTTTTAGTATTGAATATTTTTGTTGTAATTGTTTTTCAACCGACAGGTAAATTACATTTTTGCAACTCCACTTTTGGGGAGTCTTTTTATCACCAACTACTATTAATTGATAATTTTTAAGCTCTGCAAAACTACAAACTGCTTTAGTAGGTTCAAAAATAGAAGTTATTATTATATATTTTTTCATTATCTTTTATTTTATTTGTAACCAGTTTCCTGTATGCCATAATACACCGTCGGCAGCATTTTTATTCAATGATGAACCTGAAATTTGAAGGTTAATATCTTTGTCAGAATAAATTACCGTTTGTTCATTTTCATCTCTAACACCAAATAACACTTGATAATTACCGGGTGAAAGAGAACTCATATTTAATTCTGTGTCAATAATAACTTTGCCTTTTAAATCTTTCAAATTTATATTTTTATCGTCTAATAAATGCGAGGTAAAAATCCTTTGTCCTGTCATATTTACAATAGCAATTCCTGGATTCACCATTTTTACATTTTCAAAAAACTCAAACTCAAATCTTAATTTATAATTCTCTCCAAAATTATATGATATTACTTCATTATTATTCTCATCAATCCAATAGGGTGTTTTTAATTTAAACCTTTTGCATTTTGAAAGAAAAGCTTTTTGTTTTTCTCCCGAGCTCTTCATGTTATCAAGATAATTTGATAGTATATTATTGGTTTGTCCTAAAGCTGCCATTTTACCAAAACTTAGCAGTATTGATTTTTCACATAAACTTTGAACTGCTGCCATATTATGACTAACGAAAAGCACTGTTCTACCCTCACTTGTAACCTCGCCCATTTTTGTTAAACACTTTTTCTGAAAAGCTGCATCGCCTACTGCTAATACCTCGTCAATAATAAGTATTTCGGGCTCAAGGTGTGCGGCTACGGCAAATGCCAAACGCAGTTGCATACCACTTGAGTAGTGTTTTAGCGGTGTGTCTAAAAACTTTTCAACTCCCGAAAAATCAACAATAGCATCAAACTGGTTTTTAATTTCTTGCTTTGCAAGCCCAAGTATTGAGCCATTTAAAAATATATTTTCGCGTCCGCTTAACTCTGCATGAAAACCTGTGCCTACCTCTAATAAACTGGCAATTCGTCCTCGTGCAATTATTTCACCTTTAGTAGGTGGTGTAATGCGCGATAGTATTTTTAACAGGGTTGATTTTCCAGCTCCATTACGCCCAATAATACCAATGCTCTCGCCGGGGTAAACATCAAACGATATGTCTTGCAATGCCCAAAACTCATTTTTATCGGGTTGTTTTTTAAAGCCGGAAGTTAAGGCATCACGAAAAGTAAGGTAGGGCGACTCCTGCCCTCGCAATTTATATTTTTTGCTTATATTTTTTATTTCGAGTATCGGTTTCATAATTTATTTTTTACCACAGAGGCACAGAGAACTCTGAGTTATGTTTTTTGTTCACCACAGAGGTACAGAGGACACTGAGTTGTTTTTTCTTTTTTTACCACAGAGGGCACAGAGTTACACAGAAGTTTTTATTACTGTTTTCTTTGTGTCCTTTGTGTACTCTGTGGTGAGTTTCTTATATTTATTCAAACATGCGTCTTCTTGTAATACCGTCTTTTAACACTTCAACATTAAAATTAATTAATAACCCTAACTTTTTATTTGCCAATTTTAAATATGTCATTAGTTGTGCTACATCAATTGGCGTTGTTTCTCTTACCGCTTTTAGTTCTACAATAATCTCATTTTCTACCATCAAGTCAATTCTATATCCGGCATCTAATTTAATAGAATTATATATAACCGGAAGGACTTTTTGACGTTCTACTTTAAAACCTTTTTGTAACAGCTCATATTCAAGACAAACCTCATAGGTGCTTTCTAATAATCCGGGACCAAGCTCTTTGTGCACTTTTATGGCACATCCTATAATTTCATATGAAAGTTTGTTTAATTGTTCTATGGTAAGGTTTGTTTTCATAGTTATTTTTTATTCACCACAGAGGTACAGAGAACACTGAGTTCTTTCTTTTTTATTAGTTTTCATTCTTTGTGTCCTTTGTGTTTTTCGTGGTTAGTTTTTTTTTGTTCACCACAGAGGTACAGAGGACACTGAGTTCTTTTTTCTTTTTATCACAGAGGGCACAGAGTTACACAGAGATTTTTATTACTGTTTTCTTTGTGTCCTTTGTGTACTCTGTTGGTGAATCTTTTATATTTAATCAAACATACGTCTTTATAATACCACCTTTTTCACATAAATTTTTAAGTGCCGCAAAGTTATATTAACTTTTCAAAAACAGTTCGCAATTTTTTTTATAATTTTATTTTTATCACGGTTAAAAAAGTACTCGCTTTCAAAAACTTTTAAAGACAAATTGCCTTGTTTACCCGCAAAAGTTATTTTAATTGTATATCCTAAAATTGAATCGGCCATCATATTTTTATAAATAAGTTTTTTTTGTTCAATACGTTTTAACATTGTTTGTTCGGGGTAATTTTTGTAAATAAAAATTATTTTTTCAATACGGTTTTTATCCTCTTGCATTATTTTTACCCTACTGCCATAGGCATTTTTCATTAATGGGTTTTTAATGGTTTTTAATTCACTATTTGCATCATTATATTTTTGGGTTAATTCTGCTAATTGTTTGTTTAACAATTCTAATTTTTTTTTATAAAAAGTGTTGTATTCCATATTTAAAATATCAATACTGTCTTTTGCAAAAAAGGGATAAAATCCATTTTTCAATTTTATTTGTTTAATAATAATACTGTTACTATTATATTCAAAGTTTGATATTACTGTATTTACATTTTGTTTGCAACCTAATAAAAATATTATTGTAATAAGTAAAAATGTTACAGATTTATTCATTTTAATTTAGTGTAAATAACAACAGACTCAATTATTGTGGTAATAAAAATGCCCCTAATTAATAGAGTAAAAGTAGCGATAATTTATTTAAAATATTTTACCTGTCTGTGAATGATAGGCTATAATCTAACGATTTGTTGTTATAGGGGACTTCTATTAATTCATTTCTTTCAAAAAGTAAAGAGAATGAATAATATGCAAGGCATAAATTTTTCTGAATA
>JAUZSW010441060.1:0-18741 GCA_034780735.1 Hyalogyrina grasslei
CAACGGTTTCAGCAACGCGGCTATCGGTAAAAATCAGCCGCTAGAAATCCGCAGCCGTGACCGTGCGAAGTATAGATTGAGAGCTAGTGTAGTGTCCTAAACTAGGTCAGGATACTATGCTCATTTCTACTTCTTCGGTGCTAGCCGGGCGAACACTGATGACAGTGGCTTCAAAATTAAAACTTTTACCTGCTAATGGGTGGTTCAAATCAGTTTTAACGATGTTGCCTTCGTTACTCAGTACCATCACGGAGCGTAAACCTTCATCCGTCATTATTTCGTATTGCATGCCTTCTTTTGCATCTTCCTCGAGAAAAAGAGGGGTTTCAAACATTTGTATTTTTGATTCGTCGTAAGCGCCATAGCCATCTTGTGAGGAGATGTGTTCTGCAATCTGGTCGCCTGGGAAGTGCCCCTCGAGGGCCGCTTGTAAAGAGGGGAGAATTTCATTGGAACCATGCATATAGCTAAAAGCCCCGTGGCCTTCGGTGGTGTCAAGAAATGCACCCGCATCATCCGAGATTGTATAATCTATAGTTACGACATGGTTTTCCTTAACATCACACCGCGGAGGAGATGCCTTCGCTTCAGGTGCTTTCTTTCCGAATAAGGATTTACGTTTTCTCTTCATGGGTGTTTGCTCCCTGCTAAACTGGATCTATGCTAACCAATTAGCGGTAATAGTGCTTTGATGGAAGTCACTGATTCAAAACCGGATTGCCTTTGGAGTCAAGCAAGTTTTGCTCGATTAACCATAAACGAGCGTCGCTGGCGTCCTCGTTAAACCATTTTTTAGCTGAGCCGAGCCGAAATGTATAACCCCATTCATCCATATCCCGCATACAGTCTTTGCTACTATAACCTTTAATGCTGTCAGCAAGAATAATCTGCAAATAGCAGACGGCATTTTCTTCATCGTAATCGCCGCCCGCATCGGTATGCAGGTGGGTACGTCGCTCTTTAGGCATGCACAAGTAATGGCAGGCCTCATGTAACAGGGAATGAACAGGGGTATCGCTACGCAGATAGAGCCGATTACCGATCAGGCCTGCTTCGGAGTCACCCCAATACGAACCGGGAATATCATCTTCACTATTAATGAAAGTACATAGCAATCCAAACGAGTGAAGATTATCCACCAGATCTGGACGGTTAAGATCAGAAAGAAGGTGCATTTCTAGCCTTATTCGTTGGATGAAAAG
The DNA here is from genome assembly GCA_034780735.1 of Hyalogyrina grasslei. Taxonomy (NCBI): domain Eukaryota; kingdom Metazoa; phylum Mollusca; class Gastropoda; family Hyalogyrinidae; genus Hyalogyrina; species Hyalogyrina grasslei. The sequence continues at coordinate 1,203 of JAUZSW010441060.1, forward strand.
ATTTGAACCGGTTGGCGCTTGGCTCCCCATTGGCCGGGATTTGCTTCAAAGACTCCCGCGCAAGGCGTGTTGCAGCTGGGGCAAGTGCCACCTGCCTTCAAATGCCACTCAGTAATTTCATAGCCATCGCGACCGATCAAGAGGATGCCACAATGATGACAATAAGTGCTGCCACCCACTTTATCGCGGGTGTTGCCAGTGTAGGCATAGCGTACCCCATTTTTCATTGCGATCTCACGGGCACGGGTTAAGGTTGCGGGTGGCGTGGCCGGTTTGTCTCGCATTTTCCAGTCGGGGTGAAAGGCGCTGAAATGCATCGGCACTTCGGGTCCAAGATTTTCTACGACCCAGCGGGTCATTTCATCCAACTCCTTGTTTGAATCATTCTCATCCGGGATCAGCAGGGTAGTCAGTTCTAACCAAGTATTCGTTTCGTGGCGGATAAACTGTAATGTTTCCAAAATGGGTTGCAGGTGAGCACCTGTGATTTTCTGGTAAAAATGTTCATTAAAGGCTTTAAGATCGACGTTGGCCGCGTCCATGTGCTGGAAGAAATCCCGCCGGGGTTTGGGGCTGATATATCCCGCAGTAACAGCCACTGATTTGATATGGTGTTCGTGGCAGGCGATGGCGGTGTCGATGGCGTACTCCATAAAGATAACGGGATCATTGTAGGTGAACGCGATACTCCGGGACCCCAGTTGTTTCGCTTTAGCGGCCAAAATCTGTGGAGATGCTGCATCCATGAGCGTATCTAATTCACGGGATTTACTCATGTCCCAGTTTTGGCAAAACTTGCAGGTCAGGTTACAGCCAGCCGTACCAAAGGAGAGTACCGCTGTACCGGGTAAAAAATGATTCAACGGCTTTTTCTCGATAGGGTCAATACAGAACCCGCTGGATCGGCCATACGACGTTAAAGCAATGCTCGCCTGATGATTCATGCGAACGAAACACAGGCCACGCTGCCCTTCATGCAATTTGCAGGCTCTTGGGCAGACATCGCATTGTAATCGACCATCTTTGATTTGATGCCAATAGCGCGTAGGGTGAAATGTCTCGGGTATATTCATGAGATACTGGCTGTTTGATACATCATATTTAGGCTTTAGGCGTTCAGTGCGCGCATGGGTATAATCAACGATTATATGCTTACGCTTAAAGGTCTCTGCTCTTGAATCATAATACTACCCGGCCAGCAGCGGTCGCGGGAATGTTTTATCCAAGTGATGCCGAGGAACTTGAAGCGCAAGTTAAAGGCTATCTTGATGAAGCAAAAACCGATGTTTCATCTCCTAAAGCGATGATTGTTCCCCATGCGGGTTATGTCTATTCGGGACAGGTTGCCGCCAAAGCCTATGCCACACTATTGAACCGTAAACAGCCGATTACCCGTGTTATTGCCATTGGCCCCTGTCACCGTGTGGCATTCGAGGGTATTGCCACTTCTACAATGACGACATTTGAAACGCCTCTTGGCTTGGTTCCTCTGGTGCAGAAACCTTTAGACGCGCTAGCTGACTTGCCGGGGCTGATTGCTGATGATCTACCGCATATGCAGGAACACTGCCTGGAGGTCCAGCTACCGTTTCTCCAGCTTGTACTTGGGGAGTTTGAATTGTTGCCACTGGTGGTTGGGCATTCGTCCGCTAAACAGGTTGCAGCCGTGATGGAAATACTTTGGGATGATCCTGAGACTTTGTTTGTAATCAGTTCCGATCTCAGTCATTTCCTTGACTATCAGATGGCCTCCGTGCGTGATTTGGCGACGACTTCTTATATTGAAGCGTTGAAAGGTGAACGCCTGAATTCAAAGGATGCTTGTGGATATCTTCCTGTGCAAGGCTTACTGCAAATTGCTCAGAAAAGAAATCTGCAAGCGCTAACACTTGATGTCAGGAATTCGGGTGATACCGCAGGATCTAAAGACAGAGTTGTGGGGTATGGTGCTTATATTTTCCACTGAAGATCGAGCGACTTTACTCAGTATTGCGCGTAAATCAATTGCCTGGGGCTTTGAGAATAATGCTTTTCTTCCCATCGATCTAAAAGAATATCCTCAATCTCTATCCCAACAAGGCGCATGCTTTGTAACCCTGAAAGAAAAGGGTGAACTGCGTGGCTGTGTTGGGGTATTGCAGGCCCACCAGTCCTTGTGTGTTGATGTCTCAGAGCATGCTTGGGCGGCGGCATTTGCAGATCGTCGTTTCAATAATATAAAAACAGATGAACTAGAAGGCTTGTCCATCAGCATCTCTGTACTAGGGAAGCCTGAGCCGATTCAGTTTTCCAGCGAAGTTGATTTGATTCGTCAGCTCAAACCCCATCAGGATGGTTTGATTTTGCAGGAAGGATCAAAAAAGTCTACTTTTTTACCCAGCGTCTGGGAATCCCTGCCGTCACCCGAAGCCTTTCTGGCCCAACTAAAGCGCAAGGCAGGATTTGCTGAAGATTATTGGTCAGAATCGATGATGATTTCTCGCTATGTGACTGAATCGTTTGGCGATAAAACCGTGACTTAGGCATGGAGACTTTAGTTCTTTCATCAGGAAGCAGGATGACTCCTGCAATTATGATTTACCACAGAGGTACAGAGAACACAGAGTATTTTAGAATCACTTACTCTGTGTTCTCTGCGGTAAGGAATGAGGGTGTCAAAAATTACCGACGTCTGCGCCCACGTTGTTTCGCTTTGGGGTCTTCAAAACGTACTCGCAGGGATCGGTCGCCTCCACCGACGTCCTTGCCGTCTAGCGCAGATTGAGCGGCCCGTGCTTCGTGGCCTTCCATCCCAACGAAACCGAAACCTTTGCATTTGCCAGTAAAAATATCCGAGACTATGCTAATGGATCGCACCGTTCCATATTCTGAAAACATGGCGCGGACAGACTCCTCGGTTGCGTCCTGAGGGAGGCTACTGACAAACAGTTTTTTCATACTTATATCCTGGTGTATATTGGGCTTGGCATTGTAAACAAAGTAATCAGGTGCATCCCGGTGTTACTTTCTACCGGAAATGAGCATGGAATGCAGTCTGCATATCTAAAAATAAGACTTCATTAGCGCAGAACACTATGCAGACGCCGTAACCGGGCTACTGAGCAAGGGATGCACAAAGTAATGGTTAAGCGCGTGGAGTGATATAGAAGTATCAGATAGATCCCACACCTTAGTATCAATAGTATATACGAAAATCGGTACAGGTCATCCTATTTTTAGTGATTTGAATCGACGAGCCGGCATGATGTTATTGAACTCATATTGGAGGTTTCCATCGTAGAATATCAGAGAAGCAGACTATTCTTGAACGCAAGAGGTCTAGGTAATGTTCCAGCTAAGTAAGGGGCTGGATGCTTGGCGGACCCCCGTATTTAATAAAGTTATGAAGGATGAAATTGAGTGCCTGGATGCTGAAACGCTTCCATTGCAGCAGGGATTGATCCATGGCAGCTACGCTATTGGGGAAAACTTCAAGGTCATGATAATTGGTGTTTCAGAGGTGCGGGACGCTCTTCGGGTAAGAGCGGGTGTTTTTTATAAAAGCGTTATTGCAGGTTGTAGCTGCGCAGATGACCCAACGCCTATTAATGAATGCGCTGAGTACTGTGAATTAGAATTTGAAATTGATAGAGAAACGGCTAATGCGAGGGTATCTCTTCTTTCAGAAAGTTAGTCAGGTGATGTGCATGAGCCTCTATCTTATCCACGGAATCATGATCGGCTCCCTCAATCTGCAGCAGCTGAATTGAATGGTCTTTGCAGTTGTTAATAATGGTCAATGCATCTGATAACGGAATGGTTTTATCCTCCTTCCCATGTACGAGAAGGACAGGACAGTGGGCTTTACACGCTGTATTCATAGGAGCAATCGTGTCAAAGCGTTGCCCAATCAGCCATTCAACGTAGTTGAGTATCCAATGAGTTAATAGTGCAGGTATTTTCTTTCCGCTCAGGTAGCGATGCATCATCCATTTGGGGTGGGCAAAGGCGGAGATACTGATGACGGCTGAGATATCTGTTCGTCGTGAGGCGACAAAAAGTACCGCACCACCCCCCACGGAATGACCCAACAGGATAATCTTCCCACCTTTATGTTGCGCTATCCAATCGATGGCACTGTCGATATCCTCGGCAAAGCGCGGTAACGAAGAATGCCCTGATTCATCACTTCGGCCATGATTTCTGGCATCGATCAGTAAAACATTGAGGCCCGCTTCGTGAAAGGGGTGTGCCAAAGGCAGCATGAGCTCTGCATTACCTCCCCAGCCATGCATGACAATAATTGTGGGAGCTGGTGACTGGCCTGGCAGAAACCATGCGAAAAGTTGTTTACCCTTGTCGGCAGGGATAGAAACTTCTTCGTAGCGGATGCCTGATTCTGCGGGCGTCTTCTCCTCACGAATTCGTGGCGCACGAAACCCTTGGTGAATAAATATAATTAATAGAGCGGGGAGGGCGATTAGAGTGAGCGTTAATACAGAGATATATGACAAAGTAGTTGCGAGATAGTTGGTTAGCTTACATCGGCCAGTCTAACGGAATTCACTTTAGGTCAGTTAGAATTTATCGTAAAAGGATCAGTTACCCGACCACTGCATTGGGCAATCAACTTCCATTAACGCAGTCCGTTAGCCATACTTAGCCACAAAGTCGGGGGGTGCTGCGACTGGTGTATTTAAACGATATAATATCCGCTTTCGATTTTACCCTTGGCTGCTGGTAGGCACCACTAAAACTGGTGCATACATGATTCTGATTAACGTACTCGGTGATTTCGATATCCTGGAATATCAATGAGCTTTACCCGACATTTAAAAAAACGGTTTGGTGGACCGCATTATCCGCTCGACCCCAGCGGAACCCAAGACCTGCCACACTATGAATTTCGTCGCAGCAGGCGGGCCAAACGCCTGCAAATTCGTGTCCTGCCGACGGGCAAGGTAGAGGTAGTGCTGCCGCAAGGATATAGCGAAAAATGCGGTCATGCTTTGGTGCGCGACCGTGCTGACTGGATTTTACGGGCACTAAAAAAAGTCGCTGGTCGCGCTCCTGAAATCAATCCTTGCTTTCCGGCTGCGCTGAATTTCACCGCCATCAATGAAACCTGGAAGATCATCCGTGAGACCGATAACCATCCGACTCTGGTTAAATTGCGCGAAAGCGGTGACTCATTAATTATGAGCGGTGCGACTATGCAAGATGATTTGTGTTTTGGCGCTCTGAAAAAATGGCTAGTCCAGAAGGGGAAAAAGGAACTTGTCCCCTGGCTTGACAGGGTCAGCAGTGAAGTAAAGCTTCCTTATAAAAAAGTCAGCGTGCGTGGCCAAAAAACACGCTGGGGCAGTTGCTCTAGCCAAAAGAACATTATCATTAACTACAAACTACTCTTTATTTCACCCGAGCAAGTGCGTTATTTATTTATTCACGAACTCTCCCACACCCGTCACATGAACCACTCTAAATCGTTCTGGTTGCTAGTGGGTAAACTTGAACCTGATTACAAATACCTTGATAAATCCCTTGCTCGTGCAATGCGTGAGCAGGTGCCGGGATGGTTACGGTGATAAAGACTTATTTTGTTTGAGTGGCGCAAATCTTACCCACCTACTGAGCGTGGTGGATAAGTTGCAACAACTCGTATTTAACTCACCTTACGTGGTCTCTGTAAGTTCTCGAGTGGTCTTATTTCCCACTACGAGCATTCCCCCGTGAAAGGCAAGTGCCATAAGGCCATTCTCCGTTTTCTTGCTTGTTATCAAAACAAAAACCGATATCGTTGTTTGACAAACCATTAGTTCTAACGGCCTCTTCGTAACGGACTCCATCAATCATAGTCTTCATAAAGGGTAACTTTGAACCGACTAAAGGCGTGTAACCCATTTGTACTAATTTCTTCATATAGTCTTCTTTCTCTTGTCTTAAGCCTTTATTAAAAAACTCAATATCCAGATTGACGATCACCTCCATCCCTGGATTTAAATAGTACGCTAATAAATCAGGCTTCTTGATATCTTGAAAACTCCCCTGAGGGGTTTCCGTAGTATCAAGCTGATTGATCATTGGAATTTGAGCATGCATATAATCGATGGATGACTCTGCTGCAAACTTGGTTTTTTTGAGGTTACCCTTTAACTCTTTAAGCCAAGTTAAGCGATTATTAAGTTCCATTCTAACAAAAGCGTCTAAGCGTATAAATTTTGGTTCAAAAAAGGTATCTTTAAGAGAAGATACGCTTTGCAGGTAATGCCTAGCATAGGTTGTATGGTCGCTGTTACCCAGTTCATAAGGTACTACGAACTCGGGGCTCCAGATATTAAATGGTATAGGCTTCTCGTCTAAACCCAAAGGTATACTTCCAGCAATGCCCCAGTCATATCCCATCTCAAATCCATAGTCTTTTTTATTATCAATAATATTCTGCATTGAAGCTTTAAACCCTTGGAGAAGATTATTATCAGCTTCATAAATATCCCCCTCGGATTTTGGATCAACTAGAAACTGGAAAGGCAACTGTTCATTTATGCAGCCACTATATCGATCACCACATTCCCCATTTGACCTGTCATATGACCCTGTGAAATTCCAGATCATGGTGCGTTTAAAACCAAGTAGATTTAATGCCGCGCCCAATATATTAAGACTGTTTTCCACATTGAGCTTCTCATCAGAGAGGTCATTTTTTACAAATGGCCATGCCCATTGTCTTTTATTTAGCTTTGGCTCATCTGGATTGTTCGCAAAAGTAACCGCATGGATAGGACTAACATCCTTTTCATGATTGTTTAACCATGTGATATCTCTTTGATAGGTTTTATTGAAGAAATCCTTATAGGGGTAAAGAGTAAATATCCACTGTTCGGGTTTAGAAAAGCGGACGGATATAACCATTTTAAGTGTTTTGTTAGCGCTTATATCACTCGCTCTTAAATCAAACTTATACATCCACCCCTGCGGTTCTTTCTCTATGGACATATAAGCTTTTAGGTCGCTCTTTTCTCGCCAGTCAAAATTTAGAGACGCACCTGCCGTGAAGACGTTATTGTTGGCAACGATAACAGGTGAGTAAACAAACTGGCTGCCATAGGGTAAATGTGCATTTTTCTTTCTGCCATCGTTCTGAGTAAAAAGAGTACTGCCTACTGAAAAAACGTTTTCGCCGAGTTCACCTATTCTTTCATAGTCTTTTCCGGTAGCTACTTCATATTTAGCTTCTTTTTCATTTTCAAGACTTCTATCTTCCAAATAGTGTGTAAAAAGTGGGTTCACAATATTTAGTTGGTTAGTATCGCTATCACCAAACTGAATCCCTGGAATTTGCAAAATAGGTAATTTAATCGGCGCATCTGTTTTATTTTCGATTGTATATTCAACATCAAATCCGCCTGTTTTCTTAGTTATTCGATAATCAAGCTTCAGACTATCTTCTTTATCAGAAACAAAGTTGTTGTGATCGTCATAGAGAGCTTTGATCAGATCAGGTCCATTTTTCTGCCAAATACCAATGTGCCCATTATTGTCTTTGATGTCTATTTCTATTTCGCTATCCTGATACACATACTGACTATCGCTGCTGTTATTGTCTCCCCCTGTATAAACAAGTTCTAGCGTATGAGATTGGGAGTTTTGCAAAGCAGCAACCCAGAATCCTTCCCAGGACTGAAGTGTTGAAGGTGTATCTTTAGCCACATAGCCCTGGTCACCATAGACCCACACCTGATTGTGAAGCAGTTTATTTTCTTCAGCCTCATCAAGGCTACAACCTTGACCGGCACATGTACCTGCTTCGGTCACTAACGAAAATCCGTCTAGTTTTACGGGCGTCGAAAAAGGATTTCCCGAAAGATTCCACTGGATATTTCCCGCGTAGGAAGTGAGTTGAAGAGCATAGTTAGCAGGTGTATCGATGCTGCCTGCTGGCATTTTCAGCGTTACATTGCGACCCATTTGTTGAATAATCCAATAGCCTTTTCCCTGTTTTACAGGGCTGTCTAATGTTAGCGGTTTGTACTGATTTATCGTCGTATCATAGGCGTAAAGAATCCATTTCGAGGCATAGTCGGCATCTGCTCCTATATCATCACCAAATACTTCTTTCACGGTATTTTTATCTGCGGGTGGGGCAGAAGGTAAGGAAATCATTCTCCATTGATTGTTAGGCAGTTGGTAGTCAGCGGCAAAGATGCTTGTTGAAAAGAAGAATAATGCGAAGGAAATCAGAATAGTCTTGTCAGAAATCATTGGTAGGTTATCTCCTTGATAACTCGATTTTATAGTTGCGCGTGAAGCCTAGTGAGTGCAACTCTATATCGGCTTGAGCACAAACCGGAACGCCTATAGCAGGGATGATCGGGAAAAGTGACCTATAGGAATCCAATGCTGTTTATAGTACTCTAATTATTAGATATATCAAATATAATAAATTACTAATATAAGGCGCTTTTGTGAAGGTATAATCAAGACCGCTAAAAAGCATCTCAAACTCCCTTTGAGATGCGCTATCCGCAACCGAGGTCAGAATAGTTACGCGAGTTGGTGACTATTCGTGGGAACACTGAGTGATGCCTTAAGCTGTAAAAGGTGGGCTAGACAAAATAAATTTCCTCACTCTTGATTGTAGTGTTTGTACTTTTTAGTAGCAGTATCTTCACATATAAATGAAATATTTTCTTTGTCATAAAAATCTATATATTCGGCATATACTGCATCGCACTTGGACTCATTGTAATGATTAATAATAACCAGTTTTCCTGCGGCTAAGAATTCTCTTGTACCTTGTGTATCCCACCAGTTTTTTTCATCATGGTAGGATTCATAAATGACGCCATCAAACTGGGTAAAATTATCTACGGTATTTTTGGCCATACAGTTCATGCCTTTGGCATGGGTATGATCACATAATGCATTGATGTAGGCATTGGCTTCTGGAACAGTTGCACTTAAATTATATTGTTGCCGTGTTTCTTCATCTAACCAGTCCATGTTGTCAAACTCTATCCAGTCTGCACCCCAGGAGGCTATTTTATCGATGCGTTTTTTCATCAGGGGTAGTATTCCCGTTGTAGTTTCGCTTACAAAAAATTCATCGGGCCACTGAGGCCATGCCGTAGGTGATAAGTAAGGCTTTAGATCTTCAAAATCACTTCTATAGTTTTCTCCTGTGCCAGCAGAGATATAGCCCGCTACCTGATTTTGTTTTGATTTAATTTGATTTACGAACTTACCTATATCATCTTCTAGCGCATCTACCAAAACATAAGCATTTCTTGCGCTATTCAAAATCTCAGCGATAGTATCGGCGGAAAAATTTTCCTGGTAGGCTTGGTTATATACAGGGATTGCTTTTATCTCTCTATTATTTTTTTGCAGAGATAATGCATGATTTTGGGAGTTGGCTAAAGAAACTGTCCAAAACCCACTCCAGGCATCGAGCTGATTGTTGGTGCCTTTTTTTTCATAACGACTGCCATTATAAGTCCATACTTGGTCGTTGATGAGTTTGTTTTGTTTTGCCTTATCAATATTACAACTGCCATCATTGCAGGAAGGTGCGGTGGTGCTTAATCGAAGATCACCCAGTGCTAACGGCGTGGCAAACGGGTTTCCTGCTAAGGTCCACTGGTTTGAGCCATTTATTGAGGCTGCCAGTGGGATGGATTCAGAGCTGGGTGTTTCTGTGCTGTTTACCGGCATATCGAGCCTGACCGTTCCCTTGTTAAAGTTTTGAATGATCCAGTAACCTTTGCCTTTTTCCATGGTGTCTGCCAGTGAAAGCAAACTGCTGTAGCTATTAGCGGAAGTGTCGTAGACATAAACAATCCAGTTCTGTCGATAGACTCCGTCTGTCCTCATGTTGTCACCCAGTATGGCTTCTATCGTATTGGCTGAAGCTGGAGGCGAAGCGGGTAGGGAGATCATTCGCCATTGATTATGCGGCAATGAGAAAGTGGGTGGGGCAGCCAATACGCTGGATGATGCTATGAGTAGTAAACAAGTAACAAGATATTTGATTGACATCATTTTTATCATTTCTTATTGATCAGGCGTGATTATATAAATCTTGGCATCTGCGGAACCAAGCGTTACATTTTTGGTGAAGGTTTTTCCAATCGTCTCATAGCTCCTATCATTGACCTCCGTAATTTCTTTAATCTTTATAGACTGGCTGTTTATTCCATACTTAGCGCTATCAAAGGTAAAAGAGAAACTAATATCACCTGCCTGGTCTGGAGCCTTTCCGTTTACAAACATGATCATGACATTCTCGCCGTCACTCCATGTAGACGTTTGAATAGCCGAAGTAACCACAGGTTCTTGGTAACGATTTGGATACCTATGCGCTGGGAATGTGACTGTCGGAATATCACCGGTTATTTGCAATGGCTTCAACATACGACCAAAAGAAATAAAGTCTTTTAGTCGTACTCTTAACTGAGCTAGTTTTTTTACAAATGCTGCCGCTCTCCTGGCTCGATTGCTATATTGTGCATTGGCTAAACTCATCCAGTACCTTCCTTGCTGGACGCCAAAAATATAGCTTTGTGTCACCATGCCATAGAATTTTTCGGAATCGATTCCATCATCATATCCATAATCACTTGCTCCAGTAGCGGTGCCGATCATCTGAACCTTTCCAGCGTAAACTGCCGATAATGCGGGAACCTGATTATGTGTGACAAACCCTATGGTCAAAAATGCATCCACTTGATCAATCAAAAAGTCATTGGCTCCTTCAGTAATATTAGGGCTGCCTTGTTTAGACTGGGAATGCATATCCTTAAACATTTTTCGGTAGCCATCCCTCCAGTGGGAACCGCCGCCTAATGGATGGTTATGCGTCGGGTCATAGCATTCTCTTACACCTGAAGCCGTCACCATATCGATATAGGTCACATTAAGACCAATATCCTTTGTCATTCTCTTAGTAGAGTCGGCCATGATGGTCTGCCACGGTTCTTGAGCAGGGCACATATAAATAAGCGACGTATTGCCATAATTAATAGTATTGCCAGTTGAATTCTTAACACTGCTTGGAAATCCTTTAACGCCATAGGAGGCAAGATTGGAATCATACAACATGCCGTTCATATAGCCAGAAAGTAGAACATTGTTTCCATAGGTGTTCTTAAGTCGTGATATCACTCCTTTTAAACCATCTCTTGCTGGAAAAATTTCAGGATAAAGCGTATCGAATTCTTTGCCATTAAAAGATGTCCAGGCTACGCCAACAGGTAAATCCATATAGCCTATAAAGTCACGCACATGAGATTCTAACTGCTGAACAGTGTATTCACCTTCCAAGGCAGATTCTTGCACCCAGAGAGCAATATCGCCGATCTTCTTTTGCCGAGCAAGCCTGTCTGGAGTCTCTATGGGACGATAGTCTGCATGCTCAAATACCCAGGATCGATATTTCATTGCCGCTTCGTACCAGTCGCCCTGATATAACTCAAGTGCAAAGTGTCCAGGGAGTTCCCAGGTATTATTCGCGACGGTCTTATTGGCTGCAGGTGTGCTTTCAGTTATCTCTAGGCCACCCTCTTTAGCGATTGCAGAAAATTCCTTCAGTGAACCTTTAGGGTCATGCATTCCAAAATACAGCCCATGGTTGTCATTATAATAGGCCATATACTGCATAACACCCGTCCAACCTCTGGGGTATTGCGTCGTATAATTCATTTGACCGGCAAGTGGATTATCAAATACCTTGCCGTGGTAGTAAGGCACAAAGAAGTGATCGTTACCCCCAGCCTTGATGTTTAGTGAAGGGTATTTCGTATCCATTAAAGAGTGCTGATCACCGAGACCGGAGACCTTCAAATCCCATTGCGAATTGTTTCCTTGCGTGCTGATACTCACCACTACTTCCAGGGTTTCAGGAAGACTACTATCGTCAGGATGACTTAATGTTATCGTTCCCATAGCGCCCGTATTATTCATGGTAATATTTTTCCACCCAGAACTGGCGCTTATATTATGTTCAGCATGCGTATTTGTATCCTGTATAGATAACGTAAACAATTCAGCATCGGTGTTTGTCAAAAGATCCGTTTGATTATTCTTGATATTCGTAACCTGGATGCCACCTTCATTCTTCTTTATTTTAATGGTAAGTGCCCCCTGGCCAATTGTTTGCTTATCACCATCCATGTTGGTGCTTAACTCAAGAGAGTGGCCCTTTGAGCCCGCTAAAGCAGCGACCCAAAATCCTTCCCAAGGGTTGAGTTGAGCGCCCGTACCTTTATCATCATAACGCTCACCATTGTAAGTCCATACAATGTTGTGGAGGAGGTTGTGTTGTTCGGCTTTATCAAGATCACAGCTACCATCGTTGCAGGAAGGGGCGTCGGTATTTAGGCGAAGAGCCCTCAGATTTAAAGTAGATGAAAAAGGATTTCCCGCGAGGTTCCATTGGTTGGATCCATCCTTTGATGCGGCCAGCGGAATGGATTCAGCGGCGGGTGTTTCCGTACTGTTTGCCGGCATGTCGAGCGTGACGCCTTCCTCCTTAAAGTTCTGGATAACCCAGTAACCTTTACCTTTTTCCATGGTGTCTGCTAATGAAAGCGCACTGCCGTAGCCATTTGAGGCTGTGTCGTAGGCGTAAACAACCCAGTTCCGCGCATAGTTGCCACCCTCGGTCATATTATCTCCCAGTATGGTTTCTACCGTATTGGCGGAAGCTGGAGGCGAAGCGGGCAGGGAGATCATTCGCCATTGATTATGCGGCAATGAGAAAGTGGGTGGTGCAGCTAACCCGCTGGAAGATGCGATGAGTAGTAAACAAGTAACTAGATATTTTATTGATGTCATTTTTATCCGTCTCACTTAAAGGTTAAAATCACCGCCTTTAGGCGGCCCGATTTATCTGTGATACTGATTCCTGACCCAGATTGAAGTTGGTAGGAGATGGACTCAACCACCACCAACTTTGGCTGGTGGTGGTTGAGTTGCCTAGAATTTCATGGTATCCAAAAAATCCCTCCGTGATCGCTAAAGAGCCGACAACTATTTGAACTGACTGCATAGCGGCTTGTCACGAGAGCCGCAAATCAGCTCTTTAACCCAGCCGGCTACAATGGAGGCTCCTTCAGGATTAAAGTGAGTATGATCACCAGTACCATCATCATAGGCAAACTTGTTGGTAATTTCTTCGGGGCTGTTATATTTGCTGAACGCATTAAAGCTTTTATTCTGCAAATCCAATAACAATATATTCTTGTCTGCAGCTAAATTCCGTACAGTTTGAGGATATTCTCCATGTGAATTGTTGTGTGGATACATTCTCTCTACAGATGTAATAAGAACCGGAGTAAACCCTAAATCTTGAGCTTCTTGAGTGTAATTATTTAGATGATTGTAAAATGATCCGTCACGCCCCGGTTTTGTATGTGCTTCAAAACCATGATCAAGCCAAGTCTTTTCATCATTGTGACCAAACTGTATAAAAAGATAGGCTCCATGACTGATGTCTGCTTGGCCCATCCGCTGCATTGTTTCTTCCCAGTTACGCTGATACCCGGCGTTTTTCAAATAAGACTTACTGCTTGAGCTTGATCGTGCACGGTTTTTGACGTTATTGGGGTTTTTCATGTACTCCCCAAGCTTGCTTCCCCAGCCCTTTTCTTCTTCGCCCGTGGGGTTATACGTTGGGTCCTTTGGGTTATGCACGGTTGAATCTCCAATCAGAAAAATTATTGCATCGGTGTCTGCACCCATTGCATAGGCCCCAATATCTTCAAATCCTCCACCTGCGGTAGGTTTTAGAAAGTCAGGAGAGTCTTGATCCGTACTGATAAATGCTACGGCACCCTCTCTTTGCCATGAATTGCCAGTATGTTTTGCTTTCAGGTCAATGGAGTGATTCTCATCGGCGATATTGTTTTTGACAATAGTGTCATCTTCAGAGGTGAAGCCATGGGTTCCATTTTTCCATGAGGTGTTGTACTGGAAGGTTACTTCTTTTCCGGAGTTAAAATTAAACCCTCTTCTTTTATTTTTGAAAGAAATATTGTATTCAACGACTGCCCGCTTACCATTTGGCAGATTGTTCTCATCATAGGCAACTTCTGCATTACCACCTGCCTTGATACCATTGCCGTCTCCACTTGCCTTACCATTATCGTATACAAGGTTGTAAGCCACATAAGCATTATTAGAGCGCCAGGTATCTATCCCATCATCAGAATTTGAATATACGGTATTGTGAAGCACTTTATTTTCCGTACCGGATAAAATTCCTATTCCATCAGCGTTACCACCCTTGGTAGGAAACCAGGCATCAGAATTATCATGAATTTTATTGTCTTTGACGATATTGTATCCACGCGAGTATTTGGTATAGATATCGGTCTTCCATTTGCCTCCATTAATTCCGACACCAGGAAACATATTATGATGCAAGTGACACCCCTCGACGGTATTGTGGCTACCAAATATCGCGATCGCTTCCCATCCCATCGCTTTTATCTCGATCTTTCTAATGGATATATACTCGTGTTTTTCCGCTAGTCGTATTGCTTTGGTTCTTGTGCTGTTATTAATACCCTCTTGGGATTTAAAAGCACCTTCAAGTACGGCTGTTTCCCCCGGGTAGCTTTCTATAATAATTGGATTATCCCTGGTTCCGCTGTTACCCGGTGAAAGTTGATTGTTCACAATACTGTAGGTACCGCCTCTTATAAACAAGACTGATCCAGGTTTTAGTTTTGAAAATGCCGTAAAAATATTACAAGGAGATTCTTTACTCTTACAATCACCGTTACCCTCTACAGAAGCGAAAAGATTTCCTTTGTTTAATGGCGTTGATTGCACCGGTCTAGCACCCACTACAGCACCGGTGGCATTGCCTTTAGCACCCAATGTAAGAGGGTAGTCCCTTGAGCCACCTAACGCAGCGATCCAAAATCCACTCCAGGCATCGAGCTGAGCATTTGTATCTTTTTCAACATAGCCGCTACCATCATAAATCCAGACCTTATTATGGACGAGGTCATTGTCTTTGGCTTTATCAAGGCCGCAGTTACCATCGTTGCAGGACGGGGCCGTGGTGGTTAATCGAAGGTCACCCAACGCTAACGATGTAGCCAACGGATTTCCTGCGAGATTCCATTGGATAGACCCATCTTTTGAGGCCGCGAGCGGAATGGATTCAGTGGCAGGTGTTTCCGTACTGTTTGCCGGCATATCGAGCGTGACAGCTCCCTCCTTAAAGTTCTGAATAATCCAGTAACCTTTGCCCGTTTCCATGGTGTCCGCTGGTGAAAGCGCACTGCCATAACCATTAGCTGAAGTGTCGTAGGCATAGACAACCCAGTTCTGCTCATAAACTCCGCCTGCCGTCATGTTATCACCCAGTATGGCTTCTACCGTATTGGCTGAGGCTGGGGGCGTAGCGGGCAGGGAGATCATTTGCCATTGGTTATAAGGCAATGTGAAGGTTGGAGGCGCAGCTAGTCCGCTGGCTGATGCTATGAATAGTAAACAAGTAACAAGATATTTGATTGAAGTCATTTTTATTCTCATTTTCTGTTCTGTCCTTTATGAATTTGTCGAGTATATAAAAAGGTGGAAATCTGGTTTTTTTCTTCCCAATTAGAGATGCCTCTCATAGGCGGGATAACCTCAGTCATAAATCATCAGGGCATTACTGGCAACAGGATTAAGATGTTCTAGAGTATGAGTGCGCTCAGAGCCTTTTGAATGTAGGCGCTAGCAAATCCTGTATCTTGATTTTTCAGAACCGCCTCTATTTCATATTCCACGGCAGTAGCGCTTCCCTTGCTCTACCGTTTCCACATTCGCCATACTCCCTATGGCATAACTGAGATAAGCGTAAGGTGCCTGCCCGCAGCTTTGGCGGTCCCTATTAACGGTGTAATACAAGGCACTCGCGTTGGCACCCTAAGCACGTGAGATTTTTCCTTTTCCGGATACGCTTATTTTGAGACAAGTGCATTTATAAGTAATACCTTCATCCGTTCTATATATTTCTTGTTTGACCAGCCGCATTCAATTGTAAGCTGTTCCCAGCTATAGATGGACATCGTTGCCCAAAGCATATCAACGGCTTCGTTTCGCTTCCATTTTTTATTAAGAGTCCCGTCATTTTTCAAGGTTTCGATGACCCTTCCGCATATTCCCTGCAAAGTGCTCATACAGCCATTCCATGCAATTGCTGTTGCTTTGTCACTTTCACGGGTATTCAAAAGTGCTTTGGCTAGGCTATAAACCTCTGGAATATAGCCCCCCCACGCCTCGATATACCGTTCTAATAGCTCAATTCCAGAACCAGCAGCATTCAACTTCTTTAGCCTTTCATCTAAGTTCTTAACTTCATCTACATATTGAACAGTAGCAACCATCAATTCAGTACGTGTTTTAAAGTGTAAATACAATGCTTGGCGGGAGATACCCGCTTTTTCTGCAATATTGCTCATTGCGACACCTTGGCCTTTATGTTGCTCCATTAAATGCCATGTGGCATCAAGGATGCGTTTCCGTGTATTTTCTTTTTTACTTGACATGGTGTAAAGCCTACCGCATGATCCATTGCAGTTCAATTGACACGCTGTCAAGTAATGAGCGAGTAATTCCTTTAATCAATGGCGATTCGCAAGAGATGAGATATGAGGTTAATAGTTTTTGGTTCAACGGGTGGTACGGGACTGCAGCTCATCAAACAGGCCTTGAACAAAGGCTATGAGGTCACTGCTTTTACGAGAAACGCCGACAAAATAAAGCAGGGCTATAAAGGCCTTCGTATTCTGACTGGTGATGTATTAGATAGTAAGGCAGTAAACTCAGCAGTTCAGGGGCATGATGCCGTTTTATGCTCTTTAGGGATGAAAAAGGTAATGGATAAAAGCATGCTAAGAGCCAGAGGCACCAAAAATATTATTCATGCTATGGACGCAGCAGGTATTAAACGCTTGGTCTGTCAATCTGCCCTCGGTACCGGAGACAGCGATAAGGCCTTGCCTTTTATATATAGGTATTTTCTTGTGCCAGTAGTTATGCGAAATTTATATAAAGACCATAATTTGCAAGAAAGCCATCTTAAAGCAAGCTCTTTAGACTGGACTATTGTACGTCCCGCAATACTAACAGACGGCGCACAAACAGGGATCTACCAGCATGGATTTAATGCGGAAAACCGAACAGTCAAGGTAAAAATATCCAGGGCAGATGTTGCCGACTTCATGCTAAAACAAGTAACGGATAATGACTATCTATATAAAACACCCTGCCTATCGTACTGACTTTTTAGCATAACGCTAGCCTAAAGTGCCTTGCGGTAAAGGCCACTGAGACTTGAATTGTGATGAAGTACGGCAAAGCCAGGATTCTTGGATTCTGCACTTACCCGCAGGGGCGTTTTGAGGTATTGATCGTTACGTAAGAGACCGGAATGAGTCTGAACTAGCGAAGGCTCACCATTGGTTTAATCGTTGCTCATTCATGTTATAAAAAACTCGGCCGCAAGCGAGCCGAGTTTTAAAACAAATCTAACTGTTTCGACCTATCTTCTTTCTTCTCATGT
>JAUZSW010442171.1:0-18596 GCA_034780735.1 Hyalogyrina grasslei
TTTCAATAATATTTTAGCAGTTTTTTAACAATAAATAATTAACCCAAAAATACATTAAAAAAGGTGCGGAATGTGTGCTAAAGCTATCTATCTATATATAATTAAGAGAAAAAGATATCTAAATTTTTATAAGCAAAAGTAATTAAAACAATTGTTAATGTACGAAATATTGTTATAGATAGTGTCTGACCGAAAACGCTGTGCAGGCATAATCACATGTTGGAGTTCACAGCTTTAGCGTGCTTTTTTGAGCGTACAGATTACACGCTAAAGCTGGGAACAACCGATCGTGGAAGGACATTATTTATAGCTTTTACAGTGCGGAAAAATTTAGTAAGAGTCATTTCTGCAAGAGATATGACAATCCTCGAAAAAAGGAAATATAAACGTTATGAAAAATAAAATTCCAAAATTCAAATCTGAGCAGGAAGAAAAATTGTTTTGGGAAAGTCATGATTCTTCTGAGTATCTTGATTGGGATGATGCTAAATTAGTGGTAATGCCTAAATTAAAACCAACGGTGAAAAGTATTTCAATCCGCATGCCTCAAATCATGCTTGATGAACTTAAACTTATTGCAAACAAGCAAGATGTCCCCTACCAATCATATATCAAAATGATTTTGTCAGAAAGAATCAATCAAGAATTGCATAGAATATAGATTTGAAAGAATGAATGCACTAATGGAAAAAAGTTAGCCGTTAGTTAATGATTAACGATTAATGAACAACTAATAAAAAATAAAAGAAGCTAGCCACTAATGCACTGATGAAAAATGGTAAAAAAAAGTTGCCAACGAATTCAACAAATTTAACTAATTAATGGTTAGCTTTCAGCCTGCATACGCCGCTGACGCGTCGAAGACAGCCTGAAATCTAACCATTGGGGGATTAAAGATAATGGTTAATGATTAACGATTAACGATTAATGAAAGGTGCATGTCTACAGTTTTTAGATAACACCCGATGTTTAGATTTTTATTTATCTAACCAGAGCGCGTAGTGCGATGTTAGAGAAATAAAAATGTCAACATCACTTTTGTTTTTCTCTTTTTTTTCTCTGTGAAACTCTGTGGTTCTCTGTGTTGCAGTTTTTTTTGTTTTCTTTTTTCTTTTTTCTTTTTTTTCTCTGTGTGTTAGCGGTCACCCAAAGTGTACCACCCATGGTCACTTGAAAGTGTACCACCTGTAAATAAAATTGTAATATATTATATCTTTCTAAAACCCCATAACTATTGGAGAGATATAATGTCTAACTATTTGCAGGTAAGTATGAAAGAGAGTATTCTAACACTAAGTAATCTGGGATGGAGCAAACGTGCGATATCCCGCCAGCTTGGAGTTCACCGCAAAACAGTGAATCGTTATTTGTCACTGAAAGAGTCAAAGTGTACCACAGTGACCACCGGCTCAGCCATTGATAATCAAGCAATTAAAAAATCAAAATGTACCAAGGTGACCACCGGCACTTCAGACGGTAAAAGTCTTTGTGAACCATTCAGAACAATTATTGAAAAGTGGCTTGAAAGCAAACTGTCAGCAAAACGTATTCATCAGGATTTATGCTATGAGTATGAATTTACCGGTAGTTATGAGTCAGTGAAACGTTATGTAAGATTCTTATCTGAATGTAACGAATTGCCATTTCGTCGTATGGAGACACTACCTGGAGCGGAAGCTCAGGTAGATTATGGTACCGGCAGTCGGATTGTTGATAGTAGTACTGGCAAGTGGCGTAAAAGTCATGTTTTTCGTATAGTCTTAAGTCACAGTCGCAAAGCTTATGCAGAGAGTTCCCTGACCCAATGTACTGAAAGTTTTATCAGAGCAATAGAAAATGCTTTTCGTTATTTTGGAGGTGTACCGGAAACTATCGTAATAGATAATTTAAAAGCTGGTGTTTTAAAACCTTGCGTGTATGAACCTGAACTTAATCCTAAACTGCAAGAATTTGCTAAGCATTATGGCACTTGTATTCTACCATCAAAAGTTGCAACTCCAAGGCACAAAGGAAAAGTAGAAAGCTCAGTAAAATATGTTCAGGATAATGCTTTAAAAGGACGTACATTTGCTTCTATCGCTAAACAGAATGAATACCTTCGTTATTGGGAAAGTAACATTGCCGATAAACGTATACATGGTACGATGAAAAAACAGGTAGCCAGTATGTTTCAAAAAGAGCAACAGTATCTACGTTCATTACCTAATTCTCTTTATCCTGTTTTTGAAGAAGAAAAACGTAAAGTACATAGAGATGGACATGTTGAGGTAAAAAAAGCATTTTACTCTGTACCTCCGGAGTATATAAAACGAGAAGTTTGGGTGCGTTTTACAATTCGCACAGTAAAAGTTTTTAATCACAGAATGGAAGAAATAGCTTTTCATTCACGCAAAGAGCCAGGTTGCTTTAGTACTTTGGATAGACATATTCCTTATCAAAAAATATCCAATCCGGAAAGAGGTAACGAATGGCTTATTCGTCAAGCGGACAAGATTGGTTTTGCAAGTGGAGCCTGGGCTAGAGTTATGCTGAAAAATAGAGGAATTCCAGGGACTAGAGTATTAAACGGGCTTCTACAATTAGACCGTAAATACACCTCATCAGCGATTGATGACGCATGCAAAAAGGCTCTTAAATATGAATGTTTTAATCTTAAAGAATTGAAACGTATTATTAATGAGTCTGGGGAAAAGGAACAGCAGCAGTTCAATTTTATTGAAGAACATCCTTTTATAAGAAATATTAATGAATATGATAACATTAACAGCAGAGGGTTATTTAATGGAACACAAATTACTTAATGAAAAACTTAAACGACTGCGTCTTTCAGGAATGATTGATTCTCTTGAGATCAGGTTGCAGGAAGCGACTACCAACCAGTTAGATTATCGAGAATTTCTAGAATTACTGGTTGGCGATGAAGAGATCGTCAGAGAAAACAGAAAAATAACAAGAGCCTTGAAGGCCGCCTCTTTTAACAACTTGAAACCACTTGATTCTTTCGACTGGCAGTTTAATCCTAATATTGAACGGCAGAGATTTTATGAATTGGCAACTTGTAATTTTATCAGAAAAAAAGAGGATGTACTATTTATTGGACCGCCTGGAACCGGCAAAACTCATCTTGCACAGAGTATTGGGTTTCAGGCGATCAAAATCGGATTTAGCGTATATTACCGCTCAATCTTTGATTTAGTCAGAGACTTCATTAGAGGAGATAATATTGAACATAATAATGCTATACTTAGAAAATACCTTAAACCTGATTTGCTTATTATTGATGATATGGGATTGAAGCAATTACCACCACAAAGCGGAGAGTATCTATTTGAAGTAATAATGAGAAGGTATGAAGTAAGATCAACAATGATGACGAGCAATCGTCCTATTGAAGATTGGGGCAAACTAATCGGAGATGTTCCAACTGCTGGAGCAATACTTGATAGATTATTACAGCATATCAATATTGTTCCATTTAAAGGTAAAAGTTACCGATTAAAAAATAAAGCAAAGGAGGTTGACAATGGCATAAATCAGACGTAGATTAAAAATGATGGGGGTGGTACATTTTGAAGTGACCGCAAGTGGTACACTTTGGGTGACCGTTGACAAAATATGGTAACTCGCAACGTTTTAGTAAAGATTTTAATGATATTATTGCTTTGATTGAGATTAATAATATTGATGTTTTGTCATCGGTATTTATGATCTTATGTGAAAAATATGGTAATGATGATTTATACCGGAGGATAAAAGATGTCGTCGTTAGATAGTATGATGTTTGATGGACTTGAATTTAAGCAACCGGTTACTACGCTGCATGAACCTAAGTTAAAGTTTAATGCATTAACCCCAAAGCAATATTTAGATCTTATTCAATGTAGTATAAAATTACTACCTGATGTTGCTGCGGCACGTAAACGCAGTATGTTAAATAAACCCACAGTTAGATTTATATTAAAATAAAAAAAGTTAGCCGTTAGTTAATGATCAACGATTAATGAACAACTAATAAAAAATAAAAGAAACTAGCCACTAATGCACTAATGAAAAAAAGGTAAAAAAGTGAAAAACTAGCCACTAATGCACTAATGAAAAATGGTAAAAAAAAGTTTGTCAACGAATTAAACGAATTTAACGAATTAAACACACTCGGGCGTAGCGACAGACGAAGTAATTAATGGTTAGCTTTCAGTCTGCCTACTCCGCTGATGCGTCGCAAGCAGCCTGAAATCTAACCATTGGGGATTAAAGATAATGGTTAATGATTAACGATTAACGATTAATGAAAGGTGCATGTCTACAGTTTTTAGATAACACCCGATGTTTAGATTTTTATTTATCTAACCAGAGCGCGTAGTGCGATGTTAGAGAAATAAAAATGTCAACATCACTTTTGTTTTTCTCTTTTTCTCTTTTTCTCTTTTCTTTTTTTTCTCTGTGAAACTCTGTGGTTCTCTGTGGTATAGCTTTTTTTTGTTTTCTTTTTTCTTTTTTATCCAGCTACAATAACTTATTATCAGTTGCTACTTCTGGTGATGAGCCTTGCTTAACTCCAGACAATAACTGATTAGTCATAGTTAGATCCCCAAGTAGAATACCACCTACCAACCTGTCATCTTCAAAATAAAGATTGCTATACTCTGGTTTGAAGTCATTACGATTATTTACTTGAATATATGCTGTTTCAGTATCATAGCCAATATCACCGATAGAGAAAATTTTGGTCCCGAAACCATGTAGGGTTGCCCCAATGGTTGGAGGTTCATATTTTATATTTTCACCCGCAATATGAGCCCCTGCAATCCGCCCTTGGGCAATTGCTGGTTCCCATAATCCGGTAGGTCTACCATTGAATTCGACACAGTCCCCAACCGCATAAATGTCGGCGTGAGAGGTTTGCATGCGATCATTGACAATAATTGCTCGGGCAACTTCGATTCCAGCATCAAGCGCCAGCTGAACATTACTCTTAGTTCCAGCAGATATAACTACGGCATCGCATGGTAGTTGTTTGCCTTGATGAGTCACAACTCCGATAACTTTGTCGTGTCCGCTGATTTCATCAACCATTACATCTGTTAGCATCGTAGTTTCACTGGCATCAAGAATTTTCTGTAGCATTTCACTTCCAGCCTGATCTAGTTGGCGTGGCAAAATACGGTCGGCCTTTTCAATTATGGTAACTTTAATGCCAAGTTTGGTTAGCGAATTAGCTGCTTCAAGTCCAAGTAGTCCACCCCCCATAACAACAATCTCCTGTGCCCCGTTTGCAATTAAGTTTTTCAAGCTGTTGAAATCAGTTAAATTGCGTAGGGTGATAACTTCTGGCAGATTGGCACCTTTAATTGGAGGAACAAAACATCTAGCACCAGTTGCAATAATAAGTTTATCATAAGTGATACTTTTACCGTCATTATCATAAATAGCTTTAGCAGCAGGATCGATTTTACTGATTTCCACGCCAAGATGCAGCTTTATGTTGTTAGATTTATAATATTGTTCAGGGAAAATTAGATTGTCATTGACATTAAAATTTTCAGCTAGTTTTTTAGTCAAAGCGGGACGATAATAGGGTAGATGTTCGTCAGCACTGTAAATCTCAATTTGTGCTTGCTGATTACGTTTACGTAGTGCATCGGCAGCATAGATAGCACCAGCACCACTACCGATGATAACTGTTTTAAACTCCCGTTCAGCAGAGAATGAAATGATTTCTTCGGTGTATTCGACAAATGCTTCAGGTCCAGCGCCACATACAGTACAACTTAATGGTGGCAGGGCGCCTGCAAAAACTTCACCACAAACGGTACAGCGCCATAGAGGAATGCCAGCGGCTGATTTACCGATGGGAACCCATGCTTCTTTAAGTTTACGGGCAAATCTTTTGCCGTAGTTATAGGCGGCTGCTAACTCTTCAGTCGATGGTTTAAATAGCGCTTTCATTGGAGGTTCTAACGTATTCATCCGTAAAACATTGAGGCGTGCCATTAACATATCAGCACCTTCACCACTCCAACCATAACTGCCGAAAGCTCCGGCAACTTTTCCGCCGTGCAGGACACCATTCAATTGCATTACCAGATTGGTTATTGGTGGTAAAGCATCACCATTAACGGTTGGGGTGCCGAATAGAATACCATCAGAATCGATCACGTCGGCTAATACAGTGGCATGATCTTCAACGACCATATCATAGCAGTTAACCTGAGCATTAGAGTTTTCACTGATCCCAGTAGCAATAGTTGATGCGAGCTCTGCGGTGTAGCCATAGGCACTAACGTAGGCGATAGTTACTTTTGGGGTATTGCGTGGTGTTGGTTCGGGTTCCTGGCTCCATTTATCATAGAGGTCAAGATAAAAATCGAGTTTCTCCCTTAATACCGGACCATGCCCAGGACAGATAGTTTCTAATTCCAATGGAGCAATCTTTTTCAGTGCAGCTTGAACATATTTTTTGAAGGGTCCCATAATCATATTAAAATAATAACTATAGGCTGCGACAAAATCACCTTCAATCAGGTCATTGCAGACGCGGTCGTCGGCATAGTGACAACCGAATGAATCGCAGGTGACTAAGGTTTTATTTTGTTTAATATAGGTAAACATTGAATCTGGCCAATGCAGAAATGGTACGGAGATAAAATTAAGTTCATAACCGCCAAGCGAGATGGTATCATTTTCGGTTACAGCTTGGCCTGGAATATCACAATTACAGATATTAGCCAAAAATTGCAGGGCGATTGCAGATCCCAGCACTGTGGCATTTGGACAGAGAGCTAAGAGTTTTTCCAGTGAACCGGTATGGTCGGGTTCAGTATGGTCAATAACAATATATTTGATGTCGCTTAGTTCACAGACCTCTTTAATATTATTAAGAAAGATATCCATTTTCTTGGCTTTGGCTGTTTCAAATAGTATTGCTCCCTCGCTGGTCTTTAGCAGGTAGGCATTATAACTAGTGCCGAATTCAGTCTCCATGATTACATCAAAAACTCTTAATTCATGATCTTGCACCCCAACCCAATACAGATTGTCTTTTATCTTTACATTAGCCATTTTTTTGCTCCTTTTATATTTTAAAATACCATTTAGTAAATGATACTATTTCTATAACATATCAATAATTTATTAAAAATCAACAAGTAAGAGATAATATTACTATATAATAGTGAGTTTAAGTTGATAGCTGACTAATAAAAATCATTTTACTATTTGGAAAATTGAAAACAGAGGTTAGATTTAGATATTACAGTTAATGATTAATTGGAGTATTTATTTTGACAACTGGCTTGACACAACAGACCTTGCGCGGAGAAATACGTCGCGTTGTCTATGAAAATGCAGAAAATGGCTATTCGGTTATTAAGATAGTCGATGCGCGTGGGGTTGAACATACCTTGGTTGGTAAGATTCCCGGGGCGCATAGTGGTGAACATATTGAAGTGGTTGGGTATTGGGAAAAACATAACGATTTTGGGCGACAACTAAAGATCAGTGAATATCAATTTACTTTGCCATCGACTCCAGAAGGTATTGAACGTTATCTTGCCTCCGGTATATTACCTGGAGTTGGGCCAAAAACTGCAAAAAGTATTGTTGAACGGTTTGGTGAAAAAACATTAGATATAATGAATAACTATTCAGCACGGCTAAAAGAGGTACCAGGAGTTGGGAAAAAGAGTATTGATAAAATTCGAGCTGCATGGGATGAACAGAAAAGTCGTTCGGCCATCTTTGTCTTTCTCCAGGGGCTGAAAATTAGCAGTGCCTATTGTCTAAAAATATATAAAACTTATGGCGATGCATCAGCAGCGGTAGTGAAGAAAAATCCTTATCAATTGGCGGATGAAGTCAAAGGGATTGGGTTTATTATGGCAGATCAGGTTGCCGGAGCACTGGGGATTGAGAAAAATTCACCTGAACGTCTGGTTGCGGGGGTTAGATATGCGATCAACCAACTTACCCAATCTGGACACTGTTGCTGCCCTGAGACTGAATTTATTGAATATGCTGGAAAGTTGCTGGATGTTGATCGTGATGCCGTACAGCGCGGGATTGTTAGAGCGTCAGAACTGCATGAAATAGTGGTTGACTGTGACCCGCATAGTTCACGTGAACGGATGATCTATCCGCCGACGTTATTTGCGGCTGAAGTTGAATTACCCAAAATAATGCACCGCTTAGCTTTAGTACCGCGACATCGTGGTGGGGCTATTATGAATATTCCACCACAAACTGGCGTGAACTTTTCAGCTCAGCAACTGGCTGCGGTTGATAAGGTTGGGCAGTATGCTTTTTCAATTATTACTGGCGGCCCCGGCGTGGGTAAAACTACAGTGGTTGGAGAAATTGTTCGTCGTGCCGATGCCGCTAAACTTAAAGTTGCATTGGCCGCACCAACGGGCAGGGCGGCTAAACGGCTCTCAGAGACCTCACATCGCACAGCTGTAACTATTCATCGACTGTTAAAATGGGATCCCATCGAAAGTTGTTTTATCTATAATGCTGATCGTCCATTGAAATGTGACCTGTTGATTATTGATGAAGTTTCAATGTTGGATCTGCCATTAGCTCTATATCTCTTTCGTGCAGTAAGTCCGGGGACGACAGTGGTATTGGTCGGAGATGCAGATCAGTTACCCTCGGTTGGGCCGGGCAGGGTACTTGGAGATTTTATTAGTAGCCAGCTCTTTGCAGTCACGCATCTTGCTGAAATCTTCCGTCAAGGTGCAGGCAGTAGTATTGTTGCCAGTGCACACCAGGTGAATAGTGGACAAATGCCTAATCTAGAATTGGCATCTCAACGGCGTTTTAATGATTTTTACTGGATAGAACAGGATGACCCAGAATTGGCTGTTGATCTGATAGTTCGCATGCAATGTGAACGAATCCCGCAGCGTTTTAAGCTTGATTCAATTCGTGACATTCAAACTTTGACCCCAATGAATCGTGGCATTTGTGGTACGATTAACTTGAATAAAATGTTGCAGGAAAAGCTTAATCCTGGCGGTGGTAAACCGCAATTCAAACTGGGAGAAAAGGTTTTTCGTGGCGGCGATAAGGTGATGCAGACGGTTAATAACTATGATAAAAAAGTCTTTAATGGTGATATGGGGCGAATCGGTTCGATTGATACGCATGGTAAAAAATTTCAGGTTTACTTTGGTCAACATGCGGTTGAATATGATTTTGTCGAAGCAGAACAGTTAACTTTAGCCTACGCTATTACTGTACATAAATCTCAAGGCAGTGAATTTCCTGCCGTAATTATTCCAATTTTAACTCAACACTATATTATGTTACAACGCAACCTGATTTACACTGCAATGACTCGAGCACGACAACTGTTAATTTTTGTTGGTAGTCGTAAAGCATTGTCTATTGCAGTTCGTAATTCAACTGTTCAGCCACGCCATGCACAGCTCTTGGAAAGGTTAGTTAGGAGTTATTAATTACGAATTACGACGAAGGCGGAGCCGTAGAGGCTGGTGGAACGCCAGAGCGAAGCGTCAATTAGGAATTAGGACGAAGGCGGAGCCGTAGAGGCTGGTGGAACGCCAGAGCGAAGCGTTAATTACGAAGTGGGGGCGAAACGATGTTTTCGTCTGGATAAAAAAACAATAAAACTAAGGTTTGACCCCACCTGTATTATTACAGTGCAGCTTTGATGGCATCAACTAGAGTTTGTTGATCTTTTACACCAACAAATGTATTGACTTTTTTGCCATCTTTGAGAATGAATATTGCTGGAATTGAACTGACTGAATATTCTGCTGCCAGTTGTGGTGATTCATCAACATTCACTTTAGCAATAATTGCATCATCACCAACTGCTTCGGCAACTTTATCCAATACTGGTCCGAGCATTCGACATGGGCCACACCATTCAGCCCAAAAATCAATTAAAGTTACGCCTGATGCGATGGTTGCTGCAAAGTTTTCTGCATTCAAATGTTTTACTTCACTCATAAGAAATTTCCTTTTGTTTAATTTTTTTTTATTAATTTGTTGCGAGTTTAATTATACAATATAATGTTTTTGTTATATAATCAAGTGGTTAAATGATAAAATTTGTTTTTTTATTTTTCTTTGTGTGCCCACTGATTGCATTTAGTTAATGGTTAATGGTTAATGATCAACGATTAACGATTAATGAACAACTAAAAAAAAATCTAGCCACGAATGCGCTAATGAAAAAATGATAAAAAAATAGCCACGAATGCACTAATGAAAAAGAAGTTTGTCAACGAATTAAACGCACTCGAGCGTAGCGACAGACGAAGTAATTAATGGTTAGCTTTTAGCCTGTATACGCCGCTGACGCGTCGCAAACAGCCTGAAATCTAACCATTGGGGCTTACAATAAAAAGAAATTAGCCACTAATGCACCTAGTTAATGGTTAATGATCAACGATTAACGATTAATGAACAACTAAAAAAAAGTTAGCCACGAATGCACTTAGTTAATGGTTAATGATTAACGATTAACGATTAATGAACAACTAAAAAAAAATCTAGCCACGAATGCACTAATGAAAAAGAAGTTTGCCAACTAATTAAACTAATTAAACTAATTAAACTAATTAATGGTTAGCTTTCAGCCTGTATACGCCGCTGACGCGTCGCATTCAGCCTGAAATCTAACCATTGGGGGATTATATAATGGTTAACGATTAACGATTAATGATTAATGATTAACGATTAACGATTAACGATTAACGATTAACGAAAGGTGCATATTTACAGCTTTTTAGATAACACCCGATGTTTAGATTTTTATTTATCTACTAAAGAGTACGTAGTGCGACAGTAGATAAAGAAAAATATAAACATCACTTTTGTTTTTTTGTTTTCCTCTTTTTTTTTCTGTGCAATCGGTGAAATCTGTGGATAATTCTTTTTTTTTCTCTGTGGATCTCTGTGTCGCTCTGTGGTATAGCTTTTTTTTGTTTTTTATTTTTTATTTTTCTCTTCTTTGTGTAACTCTGTGGATCTCTGTGTCGCTCTGTGTTACAGCTTTTTTTTCGCGTGTCCACAGATTGCCCGGATTTTTATTTATGGGTTATTAATAAAAAAAGTTGCATGTTCATATCTGAAGTAAAAGTTTCTATTTTTTTCTATACGAGATTGCAGAGGGTGATTTTAAACTGTAGATTACAGTTATAATAAATAGATAAAAATTATTTAAATGGAGCTGATACAGTGATAAAGACTCAATTGATGGTGTTAAAGAAGATTAAATACAAAGAGACAAGCTTAATTATTCATGGGCTTAGTCCTGAATTTGGTCGGCTTGACCTACTGGCCAAAGGCGCATTGAAAAATAGTTCAGGCAAATTTCCTGTTATTGATATGTTTCAGGTGCTCAATGTTGAATTCAAAAATAAAGAGGAAAACTCGTTACATCTGATTTATGAGGCTGAACTGATAAAAGCACATTCAAATATTGCCAGTAACCTTGACTGTTTTGTTGGTGGAATGAAAATTAGTACTCTGATTTTAAAAAATTCCTATCCAGGGATTCCGGCTCCACAAACCTATGCTGCTTTGCTGCATGCGATTGGTAACCTTGCTGCCGCAACTGAGGGAGCTAAAGTTTGGAGTTTTGAACAAAGTATTGCGGCATTAAAAGCGGTTCATCTACATGAAAATGGTCTATTGCCAGAATCGTTTGATATGGATAGTTCATTAGATAAACGTCAAGTTCAATTTATTCATAAGTTGTTAGAAAGTGCAACTACTGGTAAAGCATTGCCCAAATGTGATGTGGGGTATTGGAAAAAACTTGATAACTGGCTTTCTGCTCTTTATGAATTTCATAACTTGAAAATTAATTAATTTAACCTTGATGGGGTTGTTGCATGAAAAAATGTTGCCAAACTGAAATAATTAAACCAATAGATAATGATTATCTAAATAATTTGGTTAATGATATATGTTCTACCTATGAGGATACCCAAGGGATAAATCATATTGAAGGGTTTAATATGCCCTTGAAACGGAATATTTTGAGTATTGTTGAAAAGTTACTTGAGGTTATTTTTCCTGGATTTAGTGGTAAACAGCGTTTTAGTATTAATACTATCGCCTTTAGTATCGGTAATATTCTAACCGAACTGCATGATGAACTTTTCCAACAGATATTTTTTGCGTTTCGTTATAATTGCATGCGCAAGGAATGCAAAGAGTGTGAGGTTAATAATTTAACCGAACTAGCGGTAAAGGCGATAATGGATGCGATTCCACAAATTAGACAGTCGATGAAATTGGATATTGGGGCAGCTTATGAAGGTGATCCGGCAGCAATTTCAACTGATGAAATTGTTATTAGTTATCCTGGCATTAAGGCGATTACTATTCAACGTTTTGCCCATATTCTCTATCATTGTAAAGTTCCACTAATTCCACGGATGATGACTGAATATGCCCACAGTATTACTGGAATTGATATTCACCCCGGAGCTCACTTGGGCGAAGGACTATTTATTGACCACGGCACTGGAGTTGTGGTTGGTGAAACCGCTGAAATTGGTGATAATGTAAAAATATATCAAGGGGTTACGCTTGGAGCTCTAAGTTTTCCTAAAGATGCCTGCGGTAAAATTATAAAAGGGGCAAAGCGTCATCCGACAATCGGCGATAATGTGACGATTTATGCTGGCGCAACTGTATTGGGTAATATTACAATTGGGGCAGGTTCAGTTATTGGCGGTAATGTCTGGTTAACAGAAGCGACTCCGGCAGGCGCAAAGGTGATTACCGAGCCCCCATCATTAAAATTTATTACTAAAAAATAGGATAAAATGAATAATTATTTAATTGAACAATTAACTGCAGTACGCAATGAAATAAGCCAAGCTGCTATTGATGCTGGTCGAACACCTGAATCGGTTAAATTGGTTGCCGTTAGTAAAACATTTCCAGCAGCTGATATTGTTACAGCCTATAGCGCTGAACAACGGTTGTTCGGTGAAAACCGCGTACAGGAACTAGAAGAAAAAAACAGTGAACTTGCTGATGATATTGAATGGCACCTGATTGGCCATTTACAGAGTAATAAGGTGACTAAAGCGGTTGCATGTGCTGATTATATTCATGCCGTTGATTCGGCAAAATTATTAGAACGTATTAATCGTTTAGCGGGTGAGTTGAACCGAAGACCTAAGATCTTGCTTGAAATAAATATTTCTGGAGAATTATCTAAATTTGGCACTACGGAAAGTGATGCACTAAAGTTGGTGGCCGTTGCACTAAAATGCGCTAATCTTGATTTTGTTGGTTTGATGACGATGGCACCTTATGGCGCGGACGAACAGGAATTACACCATATTTTTGGTTCATTGCGACGTTTGCGGAATAATATTGCCGCTCATTTTTCTATTGAATTACCAGAACTTTCAATGGGAATGAGTGCAGATTATAAGATTGCTATAGCGGAAGGTGCCACATTAGTTCGGGTTGGTTCTGCGATCTTTGGTAAACGAACTAAAGTAGTATAAGTGTTCCGTTCGTAGTTCCCACTTTAGTGGGCGCCTTTTAGCAGCTTTAGCTGCGTTTCCTAATCTCCAAAGGAGATTGGTATGTTCGCTAAAG
Organism: Hyalogyrina grasslei; assembly: GCA_034780735.1. Taxonomy (NCBI): domain Eukaryota; kingdom Metazoa; phylum Mollusca; class Gastropoda; family Hyalogyrinidae; genus Hyalogyrina; species Hyalogyrina grasslei. The sequence continues at coordinate 13,597 of JAUZSW010442171.1, forward strand.
CTCACAGAGACACCACCTAAAGGCGGAACTACAAACATGGCCCGTTCGTAGTTCCCACTTTAGTGGGCGCCTTTTAGCAGCTTTAGCTGCGTTGCTAATCTCCAAAGGAGATTAATATGTTCGCTACCTCGAGCGCAGCGACAGGTGAGCAACGCGAACAACCGAAACAGAGACACCACCTAAAGGTGCTAAACTGGAGCTGCACAAAAAGCTTTTTGGGGCAGCCCAAATAACTAAACAAGTTAAGCTTTTTCGGTTGAGTTATATTTTGCTTTTTGCGTTCGGAGAACGCAAGCTACTGGCTTTTTGGGGCAACCCAAATAACTAAAGAAGTTAAGCCTTTTCGATTGAGTTATATTTTGCTTTTTGCGTTCGGAGAACGCCAGCTACTGGTTTGGTGGCCGAATATTTACGCTAGCTTATTCACTTTGTGGTTTAGGAATGTAGCGTTTCTTCGGTACTGGTAGTTTGTCATCAGGTTTGAGCCTGAAACGACGTTCTCCAAGAATACTTTTTATCTGTTCGAGTAACTTTTCTGTTACCTTAACACAATATCTATGTGAAGCTTCAATAAAGACAATTTCACCCGAGAGCGTGGTCACACAGAGAATAACTCTAGTTCCGCCAGGATTGTGCTCGCAAAGTTGTATAAGTTCATTTATTGTCTCATGTGAAGTGCTACCTTCATAGATATGCAGATGAATCTCTTCAGTATGTTCGTCCATAATAGAGAGTAGTGGCATGATATTTTCAGCAACCAGTTTAAGCCGTTCAGTCTCATCGCGTTTAGAGGTGATAGCTTCGATGAAGATCGGCATATCTTCAACTAGAGTTACATTGTTTTCATACATTATCTTTAGACACTTCTCATAGACCATGCATTCAATAACATTGTTTAAATCTTCAAATGCGACGATCTGGTATTGACTACCGCGTTTGCTTATTTTGGTTTGAACAGATTTGACAATTCCGCCAACTCTGACGCCAATATTATCTTCATATTCAGTGATATTACGGAGATTATCATTTGAAAAGCTATTAATAATATCAGAATATTTTGCCAATGGGTGTCCAGTAATATAAAATCCTAGGAGCTCTTTTTCGGTTTTAAGAATCTCATTTTCATCAAATTCTGGAATATCTGGCACTGGAACATTGAATATATCTTCCTGTTCAGCTTCGTCTAACATATCAAATAGTGAAGCCTGTCCGGCCGCTTTATCTTTGATACGACTTTGTGCATAAGACATGGTAGCTTCGATTACGGCTTCGATTTGAGAACGTTTAAGGCCAAGACTATCGAAGGCACCTGATTTATTTAGATGATTATTCATTCTTGAATTGACCGCACGTCCAACCCGTTCACAGAAATCAAGTAGCGAGCTGTATTTACCTTCCTGTTCACGTGATTCAATAATTTTACAGGCGGCGGCATCGCCAACGCCTTTGATGGCTCCGAGACCAAAACGGATTGATTCACCATCGACACTAAAATTATTATCGCTACCATTAATATCAGGTGGTAGTACTTTTATGCCCATTTCGCGGCATTCATTGATAATGAAGGCGATTTTTTCCGCATTATCGATTTCACATGCCAATACCCCGGCCATAAATTCAACAGGATAGTTAGCTTTCAGGTAGGCCGTCTGATAGGCAATAAAGGCATAGGCTGCACTGTGTGATTTATTAAATCCATAACCAGCAAACATGCCGATTTTTTCCCAGATATCTTCTGCGAGTTTTTTCTCAATATTATTATATTTAAGACAGCCATCGACAAATTTAACTTTTTGAGTTTCAAGCACATCAACCTTCTTTTTACCGATTGCGCGTCGAAGAATATCCGCACCACCCAGGGTGAAACCTGCCAACTCCTGTACCACCTGCATAATCTGTTCCTGATAGAGCATAATCCCATAGGTCTCTTTGAGAATCGTTTCCATTTTGGGATGATCGTATTCTAACGCTAGAGTACCTTTTTTACGTCCGACGAAGTCAGGAATAAATTGCATTGGGCCGGGCCGGTAGATGGCGATTAAGGCGATAATATGTTCAATAGTTTCTACACCGAATTGGCGGCAGAGATTTTGCATACCGCTTGATTCAAGCTGGAATACCGAAACAGTATCACCGCGATTAAGGAGATCAAAGCTCAGTTTGTCATCTAGTGGTATTTTTGATATATCAATCTCAAGGTTGCGGTGTTTTTTGATATTATCTAGGGCATTTTGAATAACCGTGAGGGTTTTTAAGCCCAGGAAGTCCATTTTTAACAAGCCAAGTTCTTCACATGGAACCGCGGGGAATTCAGTAATAATCTCTTTATGTGCACCAAGCGTAAGGGGTACGAGATTATCTAAACGTTGGTCGCCAATAATTACTCCGGCAGCATGAATGCCCATTTGGCGATTATTACCTTCTAATACCTCTGCATAGCTAAATATCTTTTGTACCCAGCTGTTATCGGCAATTAGTTTACGCAATTCAGCCGACTCTTCTTGAGCCTTTTTTAGATTCATTTTTGCTTCATTTGGAATCAATTTTGTAATCATGTCGCCTTCAGCAAAGCTATGGCCCAAGACGCGAGCAACATCTTTAATTACCGCTTTGGCTTTCAATGTTCCATAGGTGCCGATCTGGGCGACACTGTCACTGCCATATTTATTGCGGACATATTCAATCACTTCGTAACGTCGAGCTTCACAGAAGTCAATATCAAAGTCCGGTGGGCTGACACGTTCTGGATTCAAAAAACGTTCAAACAGTAAATTATACCGTAATGGATCAACATCAGTGATGTAGGTCAAGTATGCGGTTAGACTACCAGCACCACTACCACGGCCTGGGCCAACCGGTATTTTTTCTTTTCTCGCATAATCAATAAAATCACTGACCACTAAGAAGTAACTGCAATACTTTGAACCGTCAATAACGCCGAGTTCATAATCCAGACGTTCGATTATTTTCTGCTGTTCTTCATCTAATTCAGTCGCCCGCGGATCAAAATCATAACGATCAGGTATCGCATCTAGGCAGATATCACGCAAAAATTCTTTTTCGCTTTTATTCGAGCCCGAGATGTCATAAACTGGATAATGGTTTACTTCAGGGGCAAATTTGAATTCTATATTACAGCGTTCGGCAATATCCACAGTATTGGTTACTGCCTGCGGAACCTCTTTGAAGAGCTCTTTCATCTCTTCGGGGCTTTTGAAATAATATTCTGGAGCGTTGAATTTAAAACGTTTCGGATCATCAACTTTTGATTGAGTCTGGGTGCATAACATAATGTCATGAGCATCAGCATGTTCTTTTTTCAGATAATGTACATCATTAGTTGCAATTAGTGGAATATCCAACTCTTTGCTCAATTGGATCATGCCACGATTAACAATCAATTCTTTATCGATACCGTGATCCATAATTTCAAGATAAAAATTATCTTTACCGAGGATATCCTGATAGGTGCCAATGCGCCGTTTTGCCTCATCCATATCATTGTCGATAATGGCACATGGGACTTCACCACCGATACAGGCTGTAAGTCCAATTAGACCTTCACTGTATTGGGCTAACAGTTCTTTATCTATGCGTGGTTTATAATACATGCCATGCAGGTGAGCTTCAGAAATTAGTTTACAGAGGCTGTGATAGCCAGAAATATCTTTAGCTAACAATACGAGGTGATAGCCACGGATATTTGGCGTATCTTTATTGCGGTCGAAACGGTTGGTTGGTGAAACATACATTTCGCATCCGATAATGGGGTTCAAATTGGCTTTTTTAAAGCCCTGATACATATCAATAGTCCCGCCCATAAAGCCGTGATCGGTCATTGCCACGGCTGGCATATCGTATAGTTTAGCCATTTCGATCAACCCCTTGACGGTACAAGCGCCGTCAAGCAGGCTGTAATGGGTATGAAGGTGAAGATGAACAAAGTCAGCTGGCATTATATTATCCTGTCGTTATAAAAATTTAGTCTAGTTGTTTAGCAGTAATTTAAGTAGTTTAACTTCTATTCTTAAACGATTTTTGCAACCCTTAATTTAAAAAATTATGGAAAAAAATCTATTTGGATTATTTGCGTTTTATTAGTTTTCGCAACTCGACACCATTTTAGTTTATCCCAAAGCCTATATTGCGCGGGGGATCTCCAGAGTCGGTAATCAATTTGTTCATGAACAGGAATCGACCCGTTTGGGGGAATCATGGCTGAATGGTTCAGTTATTTTGGCTTGGGATCATGTAAAAATGCAGGCGGGGGATTTTCGTGACGGCCATAATGTCGTGTTGCATGAATTTGCTCATCAGCTTGATCAGGAAGATGGGGCAGGGGATGGCGTGCCGATATTGGAACAACATTCTCAGTATATGGCTTGGTCGCGGGTTCTGGGGCATGATTATCAAGAGTTATGTGAGAAAACTGCCAAACATAAACCGGATATTCTTGATGATTATGGAGCAACTAATCCTGCTGAATTTTTTGCGGTAGCCACTGAAACTTTCTTTGAAAAGGCACAACAGCTTAAAGAAAAACATCCTAAGCTTTATGCTGAACTTGCAGAATATTATAAATTATCTCCAGCCGAATGGTCGAGAAATTAGTATTGCGAGGGCGTCGTTAATGATTAATGATTAATGATTAATGATTAACGATTAATGAACAACTAAAAAAAGTTAGCCACGAATGCACTAAGTTAATGATTAACGATTAATGATTAACGATTAGCGATTAACGAACAACTAAAAAAAAGTAGCCACGAATGCACTAATGAAAAATGAGTACCCAACGAATTAAACTAATTAATGTTAGCTTTCAGCCTGTATACGCCGCTGACGCGTCGCAAGCAGATTAAAATCTAACCATTGGTATTATAATAAAAAGAAACTAGCTACTAATGCACTTAGTTAATGATTAACAGAGCTCCACCCCTGAAAATAAAAAGTCCAAGTAAAACTCCCGAATAGTGCTCTTTTAATGTAGGAGTGACTTC
>JAUZSW010443282.1:0-63290 GCA_034780735.1 Hyalogyrina grasslei
ACCGAAAGGGTGAAGCCAACAATAAAATAAAATAAATTAAATCTAAAAGAAAGGAAATATATTATGCCTACTCGACGATCAGAAAAAATTTTACAGCAATATCATGCTGAACGTTCTAAATGCAGTGTCTATACCCGGGTAATGGGTTACCATCGTCCAGTTGAAACTTTTAATATTGGTAAAAAAGGAGAATTTAGTGAACGCTTACATTTTAAGGAAGTTACCAATAGAGCAATTAAATAATCACAAATAGCAGATACCCAAAATCAACCTGTCCCTTTATGATGATATATAAATAGCAGGTTCTCAAAATCAACCTGTCCCTTTATGATGATATTATGTTAAAGCAACAAAATTCTATCTCTAACTGGCTTAATCAGCCAGTTATTTATGATTTAACACCATTTTCACTCTTAGATTATCCAAACCATTTAGCCGCAATTGTCTGGTTTGCTGGTTGCTCAATGCGGTGTCGCTACTGCTATAATCCTGCTATTGTCTTGGCCCCAAGCGGTAAATTGAGTTGTCAGGATATTTTAATTTTTTTGAGTAAACGGGTGAATCGTTTGGATGCAGTGGTCTTATCTGGCGGGGAGTGTAGCGAGTTCAAAGAGTTACTTAATTTTTGCGAAAAAATTAAGTCGCTAGGTTTTAAAATCAAACTGGATACAAATGGTTCAAATCCAGAAATATTGGCAAATTTGATTACAGCACAAGCAATTGATTATATTGCTTTAGACTATAAAGCTCCGCCTGAAAAATTTATTGCGATTACTGGTCGTAATTTATTTGCTCAATTTATGACATCCTTAGATATTTTAATAGGTGATAAGGTTGAATTTGAGGTACGCACTACTGTTCATCGAGACCTCTTAGATGAAAGTGATCTCAATAAAATGGCCGCTAATCTTAAACACCATGGTTATAATGGAACCTATTACTTACAAAATTTTGTTTCGAGCTCAGCAAATTTAGGCAACTTAACAGAACCATTACATAGCTTCAATCCATCATTACTAAAATCAGAACTCAATTTTGTAATTCGTTGATCAATCTAGCCGACTAATACCTAGCCGATAATTGTTAGCATTGCATTGATTGTTTGGTTTGTTATAAAACTACCTGCTTGGAAAAGGTAATGAAAACTGAAAAAGACTAATAACATAATGCAGAGGGTTGCACCTTTGACAAATTCTGAATTGTGCAGTGAAATTTTGGGAAACAGGCCATGTAGAACTCCCCAGCCATCTAATGGTGGGACCGGCACCATATTGAACATAAATAGGACGATGTTGAGGACTGCGCCGATTTCAAAGAGTTTTTTTGCTGAATCTTTAAAGCCAAAATGGATTGCAGCCGTATAGCCGATACAGAATATAATAAATAAGATTAGGTTGGTTAGTGGGCCAGCAAACGAGACTAGAGCATCACTATATTTATGCCGCATACGGCTGGGGTTTACTGGAACTGCTCCCCAGGCAATGCCAATGAATGCTAGCATGACCAATGAAAAAATCCCCATCTGCTTGAGTGGATTAAGCGTTAAATGTCCTTGGTCGGCCGCAGTTGAATCGCCTTGCCATAGGGCAACCTGAGCATGAGCGTATTCATGGCAACATACAGAAAATACCACGACAAGTATCCAGGTAAAAAAGAGTTGCGGATTAGAGCCGAGCATGTTAATAAAAAGATTCATGTTAATATCCTATATCGCCACTTCGTGGCTAGTTAATTATTGTCAAATGTATTTTTTATCATATTCTATACCATGTTTCTGTAAAAACAATAGAAGCTCTGCTTTAAAGTCGTTTTATTTGTGATGTTCTTTTTGATTTTTTATGTATGATATGACCGCTTTTTTCCCTGATTCACTAACGGTAAATGAACCATAACCCTCTTGCCAAGCAAATCTTGAATTTAATTTATGTTTTTACTAGCCAATATTGCAGGGCAGGGGTTTCGTAAGGATGACTGGTGCGCAGTGCCGTTATAGTTGCATCAATAAATTCTGCTTGGCAGACTAGTTCTACTTTTACCTCATCAACATATTCAATTTTATTCAGCTTGCCGATGAATGGTTTGCTACCTGAACATGGGCGGAATTGGCCAGTACCGGCGGTTGTCTGCCAAGCACAGCAATCATAATTGCCGATTTTTCCTGCACCAGCAGCGAATATAGCCTGTTTGACTACGTCCACATGAGTTTGTGGAACGTAAAATTCTATTTTATATATTTGGTTCATTATTTAGCGTGGATATACCTGTTTATAAAATTTGTCTTGCTGATTTTACAGCATTTTATTCTTGTATAAAATATTCTATTTTTTTAGCATTTACTACTTGATATGCCGCTAATCAAGTACGAATAGAGTTGTTTGATTATACTATAATTTGATCAGTTCAAATAATTTTAAGCTGATATTTGGGAAAAATGTCAGTCCTAGTATCATTATGGCATAGATTGTCGCGATGATAAATAGTGTCCATAGCATCCATGAACAGAATAGTTTTTTTTGAGGTTGTTTAAATAATTTTATCAACTCATGGCGTTTATAGGTCGCTTGAGGTGGAAAATCTGGTGAATAGGTGAATAGATTTCCCATTTTTCTATTAAGGGTCATGCGTAGGTTTACCGCCCAGCCAGCGGCTTCTAGGAAGAGACCGATATTTCGGCGACGCAGTTTAATAATTGCAGAAATAATTAGTGGCATTGCAAGCACGATGATAATTATGACTAGAGCTAAGAGAATCTTAAACCATGAAACCTCTTTCAGTGATTTTACCATATAGGCAAATCCACTGCCAATGGCGGCAATTCCAACCCCGCCACTCATGAGTAAAAGTGGTGAAATAGGGGTTTTTGCTTTGCTTGTCCCTGGTAGTGGAGCCTTTTCTATTGATGTCATCTGTTTGTTAAGTCCAGTTTCAACATTTTTCATCTTTGATGAGCTTATTTTGTCAATTTTGTCTTCAAGGAATTCGCCTAGTTTCCTAAATGGTAAAGTTAGCGCCTCTTGAATTGAGACTGGAGCTTGAATAATATCAATAATCTCTGCTTGCAGCTCTTGATTATCGGCAGTGAAAAAGACCCCAGGCTTACCAATGTAGAGGTTATTGATGCTACCAGCGGTTACAGCTACGGCAACAGTTGCCGGTTTAGCTTTATATTTAACCGCGATATATAGAATGCAAATATTTGAACGTTTAGCTATTTTTTTATGTTTGGAGATGTCAGTAACCTTTATGGCTAATTCAAAGTGATAACCATCCATAATCAGACTACCTGCTTCGATCATCGATTTTCCTGCTGGCGAAAAGAGGTTGCTGAATGAGACAAAACTATTGATAAATTCAAGCATATAACGGCAGTAGAGTAATAGTTTTTCCAACTCACTGAGTCGGTTAAGTTTGTTCATTAGTTTATCGTCTAAGACAAATAGTTCCCGTAAAGCTTTGATTGCCGCTTCATTTTTCAGATAACTGTTCAGTTTTTCACTGCCCAGGCTTTCGACACTAGCACCGGCTTTACTGTTGAGATATGTTTCATAAGGCGCAAATTCATTTTTTATTGTCTGCCAAGCAGGGTATGATAACTTTGACTTTTTATAGACGTTTTTAAAACTCTCAATTGCACTGCAATAGGCTGGATTGATAGTTTTGAGCTCTAAATCTAATTCTGCTAGTGGAGTGGGTGGGGCTAATGGTGCACCGATGATGGTGTTTTTTATGGCTGCTGGGTCGCTTATATCAAGTTCAGGCAGTTTGTCTGGAGATAGTTTAAAACGTGTTGCGTATACTGGGTCAATTTTGAGTAGTTCACAATAGGCGAAATATTCATCTATTTTACTGCGTATTGCGGAAAAACTGGTATAAGCTGAAGCTGTATTTTTACCACGTGGCAATATTGCTGAATCCTCTTTTTTTGCTTCCCAATCAATAAAACCAGCGGCATCGGTGAGAAATTTATCCAGCATACTACTGGTAATACCTTTTTTTCCCGTATTATTAGCTGCTCCACCGAGCGAGTTGATAACATCTGTCGCTAGTATCGCCGCTTCATGGTTACTGATGGCATCATTGATAATGATACCATCACCTTTCATTGCTCCACCACTTAGCAGTTTTTGTTGTGTCCGCACTAGCTCTAGGTTAATCTCAGCTGAAGCTGGTTCTGTGATATTTAATAATTCTACGGCACTGTTATAGAGTTCTGTCCCTGATGGATTATTTTGATTGATGGCAGAAATTTTTAATTGTTCGATAAAAGCACAGTTATCTGGTAGCTCTATAACATCACTTAGCCATTTTACTTGATTGCATAATTCATCTGACTTTATGATTCCATCATTGTCAGTGTCAATATATTCAAATAATTTTTGATCTCCATTCAGTGTGGCGCATGGAATCGTAACTGCGCCCCAGTTGGCAGGATCAAGCGTTTCCAGTAATGTCATATCCAACATGGTTTGTGGAATAAATTGGTAATTACCAGCCAGTTTCTGTAAAATCATCTTACGCTGAGCCATTATTAATATCCTCATTGTTATATAGGAGCTAGGAGCTAGGAGCTAGGAGCTAGGAACTAGGAGCTAGGAGCTAGGAGCTAGGAGCTAGGAGCTAGGAGCTAGAAGCTAGAAGCTAGGAGCTAGGAGCTAGGAGCTAGGAGCTAGGAGCTAGGAGCTAGGAGCTAGGAGCTAGGAGCTAGAAGCTAGGAGCTAGGAGCTAGGAGCTAGGAGCTAGGAGCTAGGAGCTAGGAGCTAGGAGCTGGAATTGTAAGGTTGCATTAAGTCAAGCATCTCGCTGACTGCTTTTTCAATGCCGACGATTACAGCTCGCGCAATAATACTATGACCAATGTTGAGTTCATGTAGATGTGGTATTTTTAGAATTTCAGCAATATTGACATAATCAATGCCATGCCCCGCATTTACCTTTAAGCCGAGCGATTCACCAAATTCGGCAGCGACAATCAGCCGGTTTAGCTCTTTGTGTTGGGCTTCGCCTGAATTATTGGCGAAGGTTCCAGTATGAAGTTCGATATATTCAGCACCTGAATCTTTTGCCGCCTGAATTTGATTTTTATCTGGATCAATGAATAGGCTGACAATGATATTGTCCGCTTGGAGCCGCTGGGTTGCTTCGGTAATCCATGGTAAATTACCCGCAACTTCAAGGCCACCTTCAGTCGTTAATTCTTCACGTTTTTCTGGCACTAGACATGCACTGTGGGGTTTTAGTTCAGCGGCGATATTTAACATTTCTTCGGTTGCGGCCATTTCCATATTCAGATATTTAACCTTGGCGACGAGCTCCACCAGGTCATGATCATGCATGTGGCGGCGATCTTCACGCAAATGGGCGGTTATACCCCATGCGCCAACTTGCTCACAAAGCAAGGCTGCTTCAAGTGGATTTGGGTAACTTACACCTCTGGCTTCACGAACCGTAGCAACGTGATCAACATTAACTCCAAGTTTTAACATAATATAGTCTCCGTAAATTATACCTATTAAACAGGCTAGTTTCAGCATCGCCGGCTTTGTTTTTATTTAACTATTGAGTTATAAAATAAAACCGATTGATGCATAAATCAACTCATTCCACATATTTTATTGCAGTAATCTTAGTTGTGTAATATTTTTTTAGCTGGTAAATTTGTTGTCGATTACTGTTGATTTTACTTGTTTTTGCTTTGTTTCATTGTATATTATTAGTTCTTTTTGAAAAGAATTTATAGTTTTAAATAAATAATTGGTTTGAAAAGGTCTTTGATAAAATGAATTAAAGTTTTTTGGATTGTGATAGTCGCAATATTTTGCCTTTTCGGATGGATTTTGAGTTTTTTTTCTGTTTTTATTGCGACGTAGAAACAGAGTTTGAAGTGACAACTGTTTCAGTTGCCAACTGACTAGGAAAATACAATGAAAGAAAATTACCATATATTTCATATTCCTGTAATGGGTACAGGACATTCAGCTGATACTGCAATCAGAGTTGCACCGTTCGGTATTACATCCGTGCTCTCTTTTGTCGATGATATTATGTTGGAGAAATTGCGTGGTTATTATTGCAATGAATATAATTTATCATATACAAAAATTGAACTTAAAGCACATGATGGTCGGGCTAAACGAATCAAAGCATATCTTGAGACAATAAAAACAATTGTCAATATTAGACTTGATGAAATTAAACAATTACCATTTTTTGCAAAAAACGATAAAGAGAAATACTTTGAACTATTGCCTGCTGATTCACCACTGCGGCAGGATTACGAACGTCTATTGACGATGCGCGCTGGCGCTGATCGTGATGCTTTGGCAGAATTATTGGTTAGTAAAATGAAAGCGGGTTCGATTGATGTCAATATAATGGTTAAGCTAGATTGTACCAATTATCAGCCTGATGGCACTCCTGAAGCAGATGAATTTTCTGATGCGAAAGCTGCGCTGCGTGGCTATGCTGAGAGTAGCCTTAATTCAAGCATTATCTTTTCTGCCGGTATGAATCAACCGCTGTTTACCTACCTGTCAACTTTTCCTGACTTTTATCGTGATCAGAATGGTGAAATTAAGAAAAAAATTATCCTTAAGGTTAGTGACTATCGTTCTGCGCTTATTCAAGGTAAATTTCTTGCTAAGAAAGGGCTGGAAGTTTATGAATTCAGAATAGAGTCTGGTTTGAATTGTGGCGGTCATGCTTTCCCGACTAAAGGCAATTTAATGCCATCAGTTTTACATGAATTTAGAGAAAATCGCACAAAATTAGCGACCACTTTTAAACCATTTATAAAAAAATATTATGAAGCTAATAATTTGCCATATCCTGAATGTGCAAATGTTGCAGAGCCGATGCTCTCTGTTCAGGGTGGAATTGGTACAGCTGGAGAAATGCAGCGCTTGATTGATGAATATGGAGTAGATCACGCTGGTTGGTGTACACCGTTTCTTTTTGTGCCTGAGGCGACATGTGTTGATGCCTCTACCATGGAACTGCTTCGCAGTGCTGATCCGGCAGATTTTTACTTGAGTGATGTTTCGCCATTGGGTGTACCATTTAATAATTTGCGTAATACTGGATCTGAAAAATGGACCAGTAAACGACGCGAGGAACAGCGTCCTGGTTCGCCTTGTACTAAAGGATTTTTAGTTTCTAATACTGAATTTACTGAACGTCCTATTTGCGTAGCATCGACTGTTTACCAGAAGAAAAAGCTGGAACAGATTAATCAATCTGATCTTACTGAAGCTGAAAAGGAAAAATTACGCAGCAAGGTTGTTGAAAAGACCTGTATTTGTGATCACTTGGGTAATGGAGTGCTTATTGCTCTGGGGATTGTTGATGAAAAAGAGTCACCACAATCAATCTGTCCTGGTCCTAATGCGGCATGGTTTAAACGCTTCTATAGTTTGAAAGAGATGGTTGATCATATTTATGGTCGTGGTCAAATGCTTGTTTCAACTGAACGTCCTCATATGTTTGTCAAAGAGATTGAACTGTATGTCGATCATTTTGCAAAATTGGTTGCTGAAACGGCGCATGATAAACGTGGACTTGCACTGATTAAATCTACTAAAGAAAATATTGAAGCTGGGATGAAATTAACGCTTGACTTGACAGCGAAAGAGCCATTCCAATCAGAGAATCTTGCTTCAATAGCTCCAGCAGTTGCTAAAGCCCAGGCGGAATTGGACAGACTATTTGCTCTGTTTACTGAAAAAGTTTAATCATAGCTTATTGCAGTTTAAAGTTTAATGTTCGACGTTTCTATGGCGTCGACTTTATTCATGTCGTTTGTGGATGGGGTTTACTTTTCATTCGATGTTCGACGTTCCAACGCAGTCGCTTTGGCTTATGTCGCATCATTAGTGGATGGTATTTTTTTTCATTCGATGTTCAATGTTTGACGTTCGACGTTCCGACGCAGTCGCTTTGTTATATCGCATCATTTGGGTTAAGTGAGATGGTTATTTTGCTTCATCTTTTTGCCATTCATTTAAATGACCTTGGATAAAATCAATAATCTGTTGGTTTTCAGCTCTACCATTACCGCTTACTGTAATTGGCTCGCCGAAACGGAAGTAGATTCTTTTTTTGCGGTCAATTGGACCAATGTCTTTAAGAAAACGGCCATTACCCCAGAAATCGGTTTTTAGGGCTATCGGAATAATCGGTATTTTGACTCTTTTTGCTAGTTTTGTGCCAACTGAATTGAATTCTTCAGGTGCAAATTTAGTCGTGCGTGTTGTTTGAGGAAAAAGTAATGTGGAATAACCTTGATCAATCGCTTTGCCGCCATCACGGATAATGGTTTTATAATCATCTATTGGGTTTTCTCTTGAAACAGCAATTGTTCTAAATCCTGTAAGTAAAGTGCCGAAGACTGGAACATCAAAAAGCTGTTTTTTCATCGTAATACATAATTCTTTGTATTTAAGTACTAGCGATGGGATGACAATCGTTTCCAATATACTCATGTGATTTGCAACAAAAAGTACTGGCCCATCAATCTGTTGAAAGTTATTCATGCCTGCAACATCAATGATACCACCATTGTTCTCGATGAATTTGATAACATCACAACTTAGATCAAACCAATTTTGGCGATTATATTCGTTATTTGTGGCCATTCTGGCACCATGTCTAACTACTTTGGAGAATTGGTAGTAAAAATGTGGAGCATTCCAAGTCAAAAGTTTTTTTGCGCCTGATATTGGTAACGCAGGAGTAATATACTTATAACCGGCAAAACGTTCAGCCGGTTCTGACACTGGTGGAGTCAGCGAAATCTCATCTCTACAATTCATCTATGCCCTTTTGGAAATTTAAGTTTTTGAAACTCATTCACTATAGTGCTTTCTGTGATGAAATCAATATAAAATATGAGTAAATAAGCTAATTTTTGCTAAGAATAGTTGAGCTTGGTAGATAAAATTGTTAAATTCACATATTCACGCTCAAATATTTCATGATCGCCAGAAGCGGGACAAAAAATTATATCGCCTCGATATTCTATTTTTTGCAGGTATTTGAGCCAAGGTTCAAGTACTTTTTCTACTAGTCGATTACCGATTGCCGGTTCATAGATAAAGCGTATTAAGCCAATATCAAACCGAAGTGGACGCAGGAATGAGGCTGGGGAAAATGTTTGTCCTGCTAGCTCATGTGGATGGATGTCTAGTGAAAATGCACAGTTGCTGATTACTAAATCACGTAGAAAGATGGCGTAGTCGCGCCCCTGTTCATTAGCATAAAATGGAATTCTTACTGGCAACAGCACTGGGAAAGGGGCGGGAATAATAGCCGGTGCTAGACGCTTGATAAATTGAATTAAGTTTGCTCGTAGTTGAGGGTTGGTGAATGCGCGTTCTATACCAAAATCTAGTGTTGCTGAGGCTATACCGGAACCGGTTAGTTGCATTGCAGCGTTAAAATGGGTAATGAAGCTTTTGGCCAGTGGTTCGCGATGTTCGGTGATTGTTCTGCTAACTGAACTTTCAACCAGACGGCGAATATGTAGTGTCGATGCCGTTATTATTTGTGGAAATTGCATGGCTCTTATATCTTTTGTCATATTATAGGGGATTTCTATCACCTTAAACACTCTATTACTGGGGCCCTGCGTAAAACTTCCAAGTTCTTTACAATTGATAAAACTAAAGCCAAACATTTTTCTTTCCATCTCTTTTGAGTTATTAATACTAGATTATTGCCCATGCGTCTAATAGCAAAACTATATCGTTGTTCATTAATCGTTAATCGTTAATCGTTAATCGTTAATCGTTATTTATTGTTCGTTAATCATTAATCGTTAATCATTAATCATTAACTCACAGCCATCCTGCGCTGCGTAAGGTATCCATTGTTATATTGTCAGTTGCTGCACTGATGCCAATCATTTCGAGTTGACGTTTTACATATTTACCTAGTAGGTCGGCTTCTAAATTAACCATATCCCCAGGTTGGCGAGCTAGTAATGCTGTATCTTCAGAGGTTACCGGAATTAGATGAACAGTAAAATAATCTTTGCCAATTTCGACTAAGGTCAAAGAGGTTCCATCAATCGCAATAGAACCTTTCTGAACGAGAAATGGCAAAATATTGGCTGATGCTGAAACTTTATAAATATAGTCATTGTCTTGGCGGTTAATTTCGAGCACTTTGCCTACTGTGTCAATATGTCCGGTTACTAGATGGCCACCTAGGCGATCCCCGACCGCTAGGGCACGTTCTAGGTTGACTTTTGTGCCAATCGGCAATGCCCCAAGGTTGGTGCGTTTGAGGGTTTCGGCTAGAACATGAAATTCAAGTTCACCACTGTTTTTCTCTAATTCAAGCGTTAGACATGCACCGTTAACGGCAATGCTTTCGCCATGTTGTAATTTTATAAATTTATTATCTGGTTTAACCGTTAATTTTCCCGATTTACCAGAGATTGTTCTGCCGGTAAGCTTTGCTGTTGTTGCGACCAGTCCAGTAAACATATCTTTTCTCCCGATTAGGTGATTGAAAAAGTCTAAGCTATTAATTTACGCCACTAAATTCAGCCTGCAATCCTTTATATGAAAAAAGAGGGATTTTAAATTATTATAGTGTAAATTTTCCCGTTGTATTTTTACTATAGTGTTTTATTGTATTTAGTGCCTGAACAAAATGTTTAGCTAAATTATAATAGAGGATAAAATATGAAGAGTAGAATTCCAGATTTAGACCAACGGATTATTTATGAAGATGATAAACTGTTGATTTTAAATAAACCATTTGATATTCCTACTAGCGGTAAAAATTTGGCTGATGATGATTGTGTGCAATTTTGGTTGCAGCAGCGGCATGGCGAGATGATTTGGGCGGTGCATCAATTAGATGCTGATACTACCGGTCTTAATATTTTTGTTAAACAGCGCCAGCTTGTTAAGATTTATAAGGACTATCTTAGTCAAGTTGATTCGGTTAAATATTATTTGGCTATCGTTCATGGCAAACCTCACTGGCATGAGATCGATGAACAGGCTAAAATTGGCTATATTGATAGTCGAAGTCTTGGAGTTTGTGATTTAGGTAAAACTGCTCATAGCCATTTTGAAGTAATTGAGTATACCGCCGATTTTAGTTTGATCAAGGCGAGGATTTTTACCGGACGAACCCATCAGATTCGTATTCATCTCAGCCATCTAGGTCATCCATTAGTTGGCGAAGAGTGGTATTGTAATCCACCATGTAAATTACACCGCCGCCAGGCTCTGCACGCTTGGAAGATATTATTGAATTCGACTCCTCCACAATGCTTTAAGGCTCCACCGCCAAATGATTTTACCGAACTTGCTCGTAAGCTGGGATTAAATTTTATTAATCAGCATGATTTTTAGGCAGCTAAGATATTTTTTTAACGGCTAACCTTTTTCTCTTTTTCCCCATAATAGAAGTAATTATTTTATCATGGATAATTTCGTAAAAACTGCTTTGGACTATTTTTTTGGTGAACTATTTGTCATCTATTCTCTTTATCTTTATAATTTTGTTGAATGCTCTTAAACCAATCATAATGATTTAATAATTTTTCTCCATTTTTATAAAAGATATTTCTTCGGTCATCATCTGTCATATCAATAGAAAGTAAAGCGCCAATGTAATAGTGAGTATGAAACCACGGCATATCGGAGCCAAAAAGTAATCTTTCTGAACCACATTTTTCAAGTAAAAATTCTACAGCGCCACGTTCATCTGGAACTGCGGTCAATTCAAGAAAAAGATTATCATGGCTATTACATAAACGAACTGCACCTTCCCAATCTCCATGGAATGAATGTCCTGCAATAATTTTTATATTAGGATATAAATTTATGAATTCTTCAATATTTTTAGGCCCATTCATCAGAGAATCCCACGTATGGCATAGAAAAAGCATTTTATGATGATCTATGTATTCAAAAAACGGTTTATAACAATCAGCAGTTAGTGGAATTTTTACATAATCAGGCAGATACTTTAACCCAACAAAGATATCGGGATTGTTGATGAATCGTTCGTAATCTTTTTTGAGGTTTGGCGAATTGCCGTTAATGGCAAAATAAGATTTTAGGCGATTCGGGTAACTAACAACAGCTGCGATATCAGCTTGATGTTCAGAACTTGGCATTAAGAATGCTTCATGACCAGCAAATAAAAGAAGTTGTATATTACATCGATCCATCTGTTTTAGTTGCTGCTTAGCAGAATTATCAGTGAAGTATGCACTGCTATATAGTCCCATGTGGGCATGGAAATCAATGATAGGGCAGTCTTTGACAAAGCCCTGTTCCCAAAATTCTGCTGCTAACGATGAGTTATTATTAATCATATTGAATTTTCTCCATAATGCTCAGCATATTTTTATAGGCTATGGCATCTTTAGCTGCTTGGGATATTTCAGCATGCTTTAAAAGGAGCATTGCTCCACCTGTATATGAACGATGGAATCCAGTTCCAAAAAGCAGGCGTGCAGCACCATATATTTTAACCAGTTCCTCTAATCCACCACTTTGCATATAGTAAGATAATTCAAGGTAAATATTCTCGTATTCAGATAAAAATGGCCTAATAAACCTATCGCATGAACGAACCGATTGTGGTGAAAGTATGATAGTGAGTTTTGGATAATATTCTAAAATATTATACAACTGCTCGTAGGTTACAGCTGATTCCATTTCCGCAAAAATAGGAATATTATGTTTTTCAGCGAGCTTTAGCCAGTTGGATAATGGTTTATGATGAAACGTGAATCCATGATTTTGAGGAAGAAATTGCCAGGCAACAATCTTATTTGCTTTCATGGCATCAAGCATCTCAGCAGGCGCTTGTAGCTCTTGCGTATATTCGGGTAGAATACTCCAAACTCCCCATATATTATCCAAATTTTTTAAATCTTTACCAAGTAGTCTATTGCCGGATATAGGATGTCCACTACGTTGCTCCTCGCGTCTAACTAAAGCATATTTTATTCCCGTTTGCGAGAGCTCTTTTTGCAATGTTTTAATCTCTGCAACGATGCTATAGCTTTTTTTATCAAGCGGGGTGCCATAAATTATATTTGTATCAAAAAAAGTCATACAGAGCCTTAGGTTTAAATGGAAAACGAAATACTCTTCGTTTTGTAATTCCCTTCTTTTTATTATTGAGTTATCATATAATATAGTTGTAAGTTTAATTATACCATATATTCATACTGTGTCAATGGTATAATATATAAATACAGCAACAAAGAATCATAAATACGTTGTTAGTGAAATTGGTGTGCTTTTGTCGCGATATATATTTTATTTTTCATCATAAAATTTATACACTCTATTGCATGCTTGTTTTTGTATTTTTTTACAATTGTTAGTGGAGTTTCGCCTTTGTTATTTTTATGACATATATCTCCTCCATATTTTACCAGTAATTCGATAAAACGGGAGGCTGTATTAATCATTAGTTATAAACATATTAGCAAGGAACGTTCACTCACCTATTTTGCTTGCGTTTCTCTATCAGATTGAAGTTTTCTAATGGATTTTCACGAAATATTAGCTTGGCGACGGTTACTGCATAGCTTTCAGAAAATCTGCCTTCCTCTATTTTTTCACATAGTACACGGGTGATATTTCGACGAGCCATTATTGAATGCCCGTATGTGCCTTCAACAAATATATAATCTCCACCGAAACCGTGAATTTTATTGACCGGAATGGTATCGAGCATTTCTGATAAAGCACGCCGGGCTGCTGCGGGGTTGATGACCCACATCCAGCAGAAATCGACGGTTACATTTGGGAAGTTTTTGACAATACAGGTGAGCTCTTCCTGATAAGGGTATGAGATATGGTAAATGTCAAAATTAGTTGCTGGATATTGTGTAAAGAGGTTAATTAGCAGGGCTGCTCGGCTATTTGTTATGTCATTAGCATTACCGGCATGTAAACCAGTGTGAAATTTCATCCGTAATTTATATTCACCACATTTATTGCATAGATAATGCATGATATAATCTTCAAATTGCTGTTCAAGCTCACTGCCTGGTTTTTCTGCTGAAGTTAAAAATTGTTTAAATAATTTTTCAGCATCACTTTTAGCCACGTCATGCCATTTTAGGGTTCGTACATAAGCATGCCCAACCTTAAAAGCACTGGCGGATTCGGCAAATGTTTCAAAATAATTATCGATAATTTTCAAATAGTCATCAAGCGAATTTATTGTCTGTTCAGATTCATCAATAAGTTTTTTGCTCGGGAACCAGACAAAATCGTCAACCATATCACAGATAAATGACTCTTTGTCGAAATCAGAGTTATATATCAGCTTGGGACCAAAAGGATTATTCATGGCAAAATCAATGCCGGCTTGGTTGAATATTTGCCGAGTAAAGCCCGGTTTTATCCGCTGCCGCATTCGTTCGGTTAAAAGTTTGACCGTATCGCTGGAAAAATCTTCAATATCATAAATATCTTGCAGGGCAATGCGCAGAGCTTCGCAATAACCGGTATTCCACGATTTATGATACCATGGCTCCAGCATTTTCCACCGTTCAAGTGGAGACAGATCTTTGGCGGTTATAACTTTTTCCATGGTTTCAGCAGGCATTCCTGCCGAAATCAGGTCACTATTTGCATAATGAATAAAAAAACGTCCGATATGAATATCATCACCAGTCGGCAGCTCCGATTCACGTTGCAGATGTTCGTGACAATCAACGATGCTGATTTTTGCCACTTCCGCAAAAATCCGATCATAAAGTGCTGTTTTATATTTAGGTTGCATATTATATCCTTAATTTTTATTTACAAAAGTTATGCTGAAATTGTGCAGGCGGTATTGGGTATTTTTGAACAACCTAAGACTCGTTCTGCATCATCGGTATTTTGATGGGCTTTTGCCGAAATATTTTTTAAATGCTTTTGAGAACTGATAGATGTCTGGATAACCGCTCCGAGCGGCAATATCATTGATATTAAGATTGCGGTCTGAAAGCAGATAGGCGGCACGTTCTAGGCGGCATGAAATCTGATAGTCTATAGGTGATCTGCCGATATGTTGTTTGAACTCTGCACATAAACGTGGGATTGAAATGGCAATGCTTTGACTTAAATCATGCAGGGTATATCTTTTTTCAGGAAAACGTTCCAGTAGATTTTTAATTTTTATTATTCGCTGCGGAATGTAAATTTCCTGATCGTGATGAGTTGAACGGAATATTTCCATCAACAAAGAGTTGAATTGATTTTTTATGATCGTAATATTTGGCTGTTTATGCAGGGTGATTTCACAGTAAAGTCGCTCTAGGTAGTTGATGAAAATATCTGGTTCAGAAAGTGTAAACGGTCTGCCGGAAACAATTTTACTTTCCTCGATATAGCGTTCAGCTGCATGACCGTAAAAATGGATCCAACTATGTCGCCATTGCTGTTTTTGATTACCGTAATGGTGGCCAGCCTTGTCATCCCACAGCATGAGGCTGTTACTCGGGAGTAGTTGCTCTTTCCCATTGATGTAGACGACCGATTCATCATGAAATAACATCAACAACCGGTCTCTGGAGCCATTGGGGCGGTTGACATATCCAGGTGGCATAAGTTCATCTATACCGATACCATTTATTTGGAAATCGGTTACATAACGCTCTTCGTAAGGTAAAAATAGTCTTTTCATAATAATAAGATATGATAAATTTTTAATAATAAAAACCATTTTAATATAGTTTAAATAGGTTATAATAATAGAGTCGATATAATAATTTTTGTTAAAAATATTACTATAACTCTAAGGAGCAAAAAATGAGTAAATTTAATGGACTTGGTATGAGCTTGGGTAATTTATCGTTGTTGAGTAATGCAAAGACACGTTCAATCTCTTCTGAAAATCGGACGGGTGGCAAAGGCCAAGGAGGAATGGCTCCAGCTGATGCTGAAGGTCCGGCACGTGAACTTGGTCTGGGGTGGAAATGTAAGGCCTGGGATGCGATTGCACCGGGTGAAATCTTTACGATGGCTGAGATTGATGGTCCCGGGGCAATTCAGAGTATCTGGCTGACCGGTTCAGTTGGACGTGATCTGATTTTGCGTATCTATTGGGATGGACAGGATAATCCTTCAGTTGAATGTCCAGCAAGTGATTTTTTTGCCTGTCCATGGATGGATCCTAAAAATCCGCGAACCACAATGCATCATACGCGGGTCAATTCGGCGCCAGTGGCGGTCAATCCTAAAAACGGCATGAACTGTTTCTGGGAAATGCCGTTTCGTCAGCACTGTCGGATTGAAATGGAAAATATTAATCCAATTGAGCCTGCTGGACTCTATTTTCAAATTAATTATACCTTGACTGAGGTGTCGGATGAGGCGGCATACTTTCATGCTCAATTTAGACGGACAAATCCATTACCCTACAAAGAGGTCTATACCATTGTTGATGGGATAAAAGGGCAGGGGCATTATGTCGGAACGTCAATGGGCTGGGGAATAAATAACAATAGTTGGTGGGGCGAAGGGGAGATTAAATTTTTCATGGATGGTGATGGTGAGTTTCCAACTATCTGTGGTACTGGTACAGAAGATTATTTCGGTGGGTCATATAATTGGGATGTTGATGGCCAATATCAGGAATATACCACAGCCTATCTCGGAATGCATCAGGTGATCAAACCGGACGGGCTCTATGTGGCGAATCAGCGTCATTCGATGTATCGCTGGCATGTGATGGATCCGATTCGTTTTGAGGAAGAGTTAAAGGTGACAATTCAGGCATTAGGCTGGCGTGCTGGAGGTCGCTTTCTGCCTGGAATGCATGATATATGTTCAGTCGCCTACTGGTATCAAACTATTCCAGCTGCATCATTCCCTCCGTTTCCAATACGGAATGACCTAGAGATAGTTTAGTAGTTATTTGGAAAATCTAAAACTATTTTTACCTCTTCGATGTTTGACTTTTATCAATTAACTTATAATTCATAAGATAAATTAAGCGATAATTAGTCCTACAATATTCAAAGAACATGGTTTTAGATTTTTCTTTTTCTCATGAGAAGAAAATAGAATGCATGTTCATGTCATATTAGGTGCTGGTGAGGCAAAATTCTGGCTTGAATCTGAATTTGATTTGCCTACAATCATTCTGATAAAGCAATTTGAGGTTAGTAATAGGGATTAGTATGATGAGCCTAAAATACTTAACGATTTCATGATTAAAATATTGCCGTTAGAATTAAACCTGCCACAATAATTATACATCCGATAATTCGTGGTAAAAAGATTTTTTCCTTAAGAATTATTACTCCCAATATTACGCCAAGTGGAATGCTTAACTGGCGAAACCCCGCGACATAACTAACATTAGCCACATACTTCATTGATGCCAGAATTAACATATAAGCAAGGCAAGTTGCCGCACTTGCTGTTATTGGACGCAATATTTTTTTGCCACGATAGTCTTTTAATCCTTTCCAACTTGAAGAAAATATAACAACCAAAGTTAACCACGGCAGGATTGCTGTATTTATAAGACCGCTATAAATAACATTTACTGGTACAGAAAAAGCATCAATATTTAATAACTTGATAGCTTCACTGTCAATGATTGTATAGCCAACCGTTCCTAATGCTCCCGGGATGACCCACCACAAGGCAACACCCTTGTAATCTCGTACATGCCAGGTGCGAAATTTTTTTATCGGCATCATAATACAGCCGATTCCGATCAACACCATGCCGCAAATAACCTCAAAAGACAATGTTTTTCCAAGACCCAGTATAAAACATACCAGCGGTATCAGCAATACTGGCAAAGCCCTTATCAAGGGATAGACTAGAGAAATATATCCATGGCGGTATGCCTGTGCAAAACCGGTATAATAGATTGTTTCAAAAAATCCTGTAGCCAGTAAAAGCCACCAGAACTTTGTTGGAACAGTATGCATTCCTCCGAGATTTAATAAAAGGAACGGTGTTAATATAGTAACTGTTGACAAGGTTAAAATAAGAAAAAATAGAGGAGACGGTTTTCCTGATTTAGCTATCAAGTTCCAAGTTGCATGAAGACAAGTTGAAATCAAAATCAAAATAATGGCGGTAATAGTCATTTATTTACCAGCCCTGTATTGTTCAAACAGTAGATATTAAATCTAAGTCTGCCGTCAGCATTTGTAAGATAAACGGTAAAACTGTGTTCTTGTTCCATTTTTAATATTCCTTGTCTTTTATATATATTTATAACCCATGATGTTCAATATAATAGCAATTTTTATTAAAATCAACTTGTTATTCCTTTATTAAGCTGTCTATTTTTTTTGACAATAGGAGGTTTTATAATGTTACAAAAAGAATTTAATGCACTTGGGTTTAATAAAAAAACAACAACTGTTTATACAACATTACTGCGAATAAACAGTGGCTCTGCCAGTGAAATAGCTAAACTCACAGGACTTCAGCGTACGACCGTATATAATATACTTAACTCTCTATGCATTAAACAATTAGTGGGCATAACGTTTAGAGAAAATTTTAGAATATATCATGCTGAACCCCCGGAACAGTTAATCCAATATTTCCAAAACCTTACAACTTCGGCAACATCTATGCTGCCGATACTGCAGGTATTGGCAAAACAGCAGATTTCACATCCTAAAATAAGGTATTATACCGGAGTCGAAGGACTTAGAGTTGTTCATGATGATTACCTTAAAGTAAAAAATAAAGAGTATTTTTATATCGGTTCGATGGCTGATATTGAGGCAAGAATAGGCAAAGATTACCTCAAGAATTATGTAAATACACGTATTCGACGCAAAATCTGGTCAAATGCACTACGCATTTCTGCTGGTGAAATAGATGAAGAATCATACACTTCAAGTGTTGAAAATTTTAGACGTGTAAAATTACTGCCAATTTCTACAAAATTCAATATCGGCAGCATGACTCTGTATGATGGGAAAATATCTTATATCTCAGCAACAGGAGAAAACTTTGCCTTGACAATTGAAAGTCGTGAGCTCTATAATCTTCTCAAATTGGTCTGGGACTGCCTTTGGGCGAGCGGGGTCAGTTCTAGCATTTGACATTTAACCTGAAAGCAGCACTTTGCCAGTTGAGGTTACTAATATATCAACACATGGTATCTGGCTTTTAGCTCATGAAAAGGAGCTATTTTTGTCGTATACTGACTTTCCTTGGTTTAAAGATCAAGCAGTTAAATCAATAGTTAATGTTGAAGAACAATCTTATGGTCATTATTATTGGCCGGATATTGATATTGATTTAAATCATGAAATCATTGAACATCCTGAAAATTTTCCGTTAATGGCAGAGTAAATTGATTGTTTTTGAGCTGTGATATGACGGTGATATGTATGACGCTCTTTGTTATACTTCGAGCGCGAAGGACAAAGCATACTATTTTTACCTTGAGATTATTTTCATTACTAATCATCATTCATAATTGACGCTTCGCCAGCCTCTACGGCTTCGCCTTCGTCATAATTCAATTCTGGCGGCATAGGCGCCGTCGTTGTTTTGTCCTGGCAGCAAGAGCTGTTCTTTTGTCAGTTTAAAATCAGGGTTATTTTTAATGAATCTGGTAATCAGCTGGTGGTTTTCTGCTGAATCAATGGAACAGGTTGAATATATCAGTTGACCACCCGGTTTGAGCAGTTTACTACTGGCGGTTAATATTTCCTGTTGCAGTTCAACTAATTTTGCGGTTTTTTGCTCAGACCAGTTCCACATTGCATCAGGTCGCCGTCGAAATACGCCGCTGTTTGAACAAGGAACATCAAGAAAAATTAGGTCAAAAGATGCTGACTTAAATTCATTATCTGTTGCAGATCCAACAACTATTTGGTGTTTAGAGTAACCATGATTGTAAAAGTTTAATTCCGTTATTTTCTGGCGTTTGGCAGAACGGTCTGCGGCAATTAATTTGGCATCATTGGCGAGCTTTGTCGCAATCATTAAACTTTTACCACCGGGGGCAGCGCACAAATCGATGGCATTTTTAATATTGGTGAAATCAATTAGTGAAATTGAGATTGCTGTAGCGGGGTCCTGAATATAGATATGGCCGCGTTCAAGCCAGTTTTTTGCCAATAGAGCACCGGGGTTGGTGCATGAATAAAATTTAAAATCATTGAGCCAAGGTAAATCGGTGATAGGCTCGGCATCGCAACAGCGAATTTCATCTTGATTGAGCTCGCGGCACTGTCGGAAAAAAAGTCTGGGTTCTTGATGCAGTTTGGCAATTAGCTCAGCAAATTCAGTTTCAGAAAAATTCTGTTGCCAATGCTTATATAATTTTTCTGGAAGCCCTGCGATTGCCCAATCAGGCAATGTAGAACGGAACTGTTCAATATCAGTTTGGTTTATTTTGCGTAGAATGGCATTGATAAAACCGGCAGTTCTTTTGCCAAAACGTTCTTTGGCTAGATCAACTGCGACATTGACAGCCGATTCGGCACTGATTGCATCCTGGAACAGTATTTGCACAGCTGCGACTGCGATGATCCGTCTATCGCGGCCACGAACTTTATTGGCAAACTTTTTTATTATGGCGTCAATCAGTGGTTTATTGCGGAAATAACTGAATAGGATGCTTGATATGGTGCGTCGAAGCTCGGATTGTTCAACCTGTTCAGAATCGAGAAAATCATCAACTGTTAAATTTTTATTTTCCCACAACTCCAAACCGGTAACCGCAAGGGTGATTATTTCAGTTGAGATCCCGCTATTGTTTTTTGCTGTTGGTCTATTCATGGTTGCAGTTTAACCTACTCAAAGAGATATTTATGAATTACGAATTATAAATTACGAATTACGAATTATGAATTATGACGAAGGCGAAGCCGTAGAGGCTGGCGGAACGCCAGAGCGAAGCGTCAATTACGACAAAGTCTGTGCTAGTAGTGGTAGCTCTCGATGAGAGCACCTGTCGTATCAGCGACAAAATGCCGGTCTCATCGAGACCCTGGCACTACGACTGCTGCGACACTACTAATGCCGGTCTCATCGAGACGCTGGCACTACGATTGCTGTGACACAACTAATGCCGGTCTCATCGAGACACTGGCACTACTTACTAATCGCCAATACACTCTGGAGTGGTCATTGTACGATAGAATTCAACATATTTATCTTTACGATTACTTTGGCGCAGAGCAATTGCTGTCCGTGGATGTTCGTTAAGGATACCGCTAATCATATAAGGGATCAGATAACCCCATTCGATCTCTTTGCGTAGTTCAAGGAAGGTATCTTCGAGAATTTCCAGGACTGGTTCAAGGTTGAATTTAGGATTTTTCAGGAATCCGAGGAGGAGTTCAAGTGGGCAGTTGCCTGCGCCACGACCGATACCGGAGATAGTGGCATCCAGATAGTTTGCCCCTTTGCGAATCGCTTCAATCGTATTGGCAAACCCGAGTTGTTGATTATTATGGGCATGCATTCCTACTTCATGTTTAGTCAGGTTATCCTGATAGATTTTTACTAGATGATGAACGCTTTCAGAATATAGTGCTCCGAAGCTGTCAACAATATTGACTGCGGTAACATTAGTTTCGGCATCGACCTGCTTAAGTCCGGCAGCAAGATCTGCATCGCTGACAGATGAAATCGCCATGATATTAATAAATGTTTCATAACCTTTGGCATCGCATTCGTTAGCTAGTGCAATAGCTTTATCAATATCTTTCAGATAGGTAGCAACGCGGATAACATCCAGCGGGCTTTCTGAACATTGTGCAATGTCTTCAGATTCAACTCGGCCGATATCAACCATCACTCCAAGTTTAACTTTCACTGGAGTATCCTGGATAATTTCGCGGATTTTTTCATCGGTACTGAAACGCCATGGTCCGTATTCTTTTGGATCGAACATTTTCTTTGATGCACGGTAACCGATTTCCATGTAGTCAACGCCAGATTCATTTACTGCCAAGAATACTCTGCGTACCAGTTCATCTGAAAATTGCCATTTGTTGATCAATCCACCATCGCGAATCGTGCAATCCGTCACTTTTATCTCTTTTCTGTACATCATATTATCCTGTTTTTTAACCTGTCATCGTTGACAAATCTATTTGTTTTAAGTTATTTAAGCAACTAATAATATAGTTCAGAAATAGTAAAAACCAAGTCTGTATAATCTATAAAATTTGTTGACTATGCCATTTTTAATTTTTTATTCGCTAAATTCGTTGACAAAATATATCTAAGAGTTACATTTAGATAAATAATTATTGTTACTATTCATCACCATATATGAGTAGTGATAGTTAATTTATGAACTAATATATAGTGATTATCAGAGTCTTCAGTCTACGGTCGTCGGTCATCGGCAATAAAACTGAAGACTGTTGACCGAAGACCGTAGACCTGAGTAGTATAATTATTAATAATAAAATGTCGACGAGTATCGTTGTAACAAAAAAATAGGAAAACTAAGATGTATAAGAATGTATTTTTGAATTTTATTGCAACATTGTCGCTAATTGTGCTAATCCTACTAGGCTATGTTATGATTAGTGCAGTTGATCGTCTACATGAAGATAATAATCGAGTTAATGAAAAATTGATTAGATTTGAAAATAGGCTTGAAACATTGGGTGAAAATCGCGTTAATATTGGCAGTACTGTTAGTGCTGCCGCCAATGTTGTTGATGTAGAACATAAAATTGCCAATTATAAATTTTTTGATCAACAGGCCCAAGCTGGGGGGCGTCTTATTCGCAGAATTCAATCAGATACTCAGAATCTTAATACTTTAATTAATAATGATGCAACTGCATCTGAATTTCATGGGTTGACTGATTCAACCTTGGCAGAGCGCAATTTTAAAGATGTTAATCTATTTGAACCTTTAATGGCAGAATCTTGGACTATTTCAGCAGATAAAAAGGTCTATACCATTAAATTGCGTAAAGGTATTTTGTGGCATAATTTTACTGATCCAGTAAGCGGTAAAGAGTGGAAAAATATCGAAGTAACGGCAGAGGATTTTAAATTTTATATAGATGTTATAAAAAATAAGGATACCAATTGCGGGCCGATGCGTAGCTATTATAAACAGCTTGAACGGATTGAAGTGGTTAATAAATATGAATTCAAAGTATATTGGTCTGAACGCTATTATCAATCAAAAATTTTCACTTTGGGGATGAGTCCGCTACCGCGTCACCTCTATCATGCCTATACTGGACCTTTTGATGGTAATAAATTTAATGATGATCATCGGCGTAACCGGATAATTGTGGGGTGTGGTCCCTATCATTTTGTCCGTTGGGATAAAGGTTTGAGAGTTATCTTTACCCGTTGGGATAAATATTTTGGTAAAAAATATGGCGTCATGCCGCCAGTGCGAGATATTGCCTTTGACCTGATTAAACACCCAAATACCGCATTTCAGGCATTGATGGCGGGAAAACTTGACAGTTTTAATTTGTTACCAGAACAGTGGATAAGACGCACTGCTACAAAAGAATTTAAACCGGGTGGGACTTTAGCTAAATATAAATATCTTGGGCGCGCCTACTATTACATTGGTTATAATCTTAAGAAACCGCTATTTGCTGATAAACGGGTGCGGCAGGCTTTAACTCATTTAGTTAATCGGCAAAAAATATTGAAAGATGTGCTTTTTGGTTTAGGTAAAATTGTGACGGGGCCATTTTTTATTGACAGTAAATATTATGATAAATCAATTAAGCCTTATGAGTTTAGTGTAGCTGAAGCCCGACGTCTTTTGGCGGAAGCTGGTTGGACGGACAGTGATGGTGATGGTATTCTGGATAAGAATGGGAAAAAATTTGAATTTACGATTATGCAGGTGGCAAACCATCCTATTCAGTTAAAAATGTTACCGATGATTAAGGAAGATATGGCCAAAGCTGGGATCGTAATGAATATTAAGGCATTTGAATGGTCGGTTTATCTGCAGCGCCTACAGAAGAAAAAATTTGAAGTTTGTACTTTGGGGTGGACCAGTTCGCTTGAGCCTGATCCATATCAGCTGTGGCATTCGTCTGGTGCAGATAAAGATCATAGTAGTAATCATATTGGCTTTAAAAATCGGCGAGCCGATAAAATTATCGAAGAGTTACGGTCAACCTTCGATATGGCTAAACGGTTGAAATTGGCTCACGAATTTCACCAATTACTACATAATGAGCAGCCCTACACTTTTCTCTTCTCACGTGATAGTTTGGTTGCCCAGTCGACCCGCTATAGAAATGTTCGTAAATTCCCTTTAGGTTACCCCGATTCGATTATCTGGACGCCTAAAAAAGCTCAATTGGCAATCCCAGGTTTTTAATTATAATAGAGGTGATGGCAAAACTCACAACTTTCCTGTTTGATGGCAAAATAAAAAATCCAAATAAAAGTCACAGTCAATGTGGGATCGACATCCCTGTCGAGAATAAAACGTTGCTTGCAAACTAAACTGCGGTTCGTGACTAGGAAGTCACTCCTACATTGAAAGAGGTTCGTGACTAGGAAGTCACTCCTACATTGAAAGAGGTTCGTGACAGTGATACTGCTAATTTCTATTTTTCTTTAATGCTGGAAGATTATTTGCTTGGCGCTGTTGATTAATATATTGCCATAGTTGTGAATCACGTTCGACTATTTTTACCAGTTTAGCAGAGCTGATACTGAGAAATTCAGCGGCTGGTTTAAGTTCATAGTTTACTGAATAAAAAATATCTATTAGTATTGCCAAAAATAGCGGATATGTTTGGCTGTTCAAGCTTGTATCAAGCCGTTCAGGGCGTACTGGTGGATTACGTAACTCAAATGCTAGTTGCCGGCGTAGTTTTTTGATCGCTGAATGGCGATTTTTATGTTGACTACGACCTGAACAGTCGGTGACGGCGATACCAGTCTGGAGGTGGGTTAATCTGACTGCTGATGAGGTTTTATTGCGTTTTTGTCCACCGCGGCCACTACCCTTGAATGGTTCAAAGCGGCATGAACGGATTAATTGTTCATCATCACTTTGTAACCATTCATTGCGGTTTTCGTTATTCATATTCATGAAAAATAATAGCTATTTCTGATGGGTTATTTCCCTTGGCCTGAAAACCAGATATAATCTCGCATGATCTGCGTTGATTCATCTTTACAAATATCCCATGATTTTTTCTTGTCGCCTTCACTCTGACTGAGTAATTTTTCTTGTTCATCATGAATTTTCTTTTCCTTAAGGTATTCACTTAAACGCTCTTTTTCATTGAGTGAAACACTTTTACGTTTTTTGTATTTGCGGTAATTATTTATCGTTTCATTCAGTACTTTTAGCCGAGTTGATTTGTCCATGCGCTTCTGATGAATAAGGTTAAGCTTAGTAATCATTGCAGCAATATCTTTTTCATATATTTCATGTTTGTCGGCGGCGATTTTTCCCCATGGTAGGCTATTGGAATTAAATTTTTCACCAAATTCCATCTCTTCAGTGATTGATGGAAATACTATATCTGGCTTAATGCCGTGCTGTTGGGTTGAGTCTCCATTGATTCGGTAGAACATTGCACTTTCATATTTTATCACTCCAGCGGGGAAGTCTTGATTGATATAGGCAAGTAGACGTTTGAGTGGGAATACATCAAGCACAGTACCTTTACCGTAGGTCCTAGAGTCACCAATCAGAATACCACGTTTATAATCTTTAATTGCTCCAGCAAAAATTTCAGATGCCGATGAGGTTAGTTTATTGGTGAGGACAATTAATGGTTTACTAAAGACTATTGCTCTATCTGGATCCTCTTTTATTGAGACTTTGCCACTGCTATGGCGTACTTGAACAACTGGACCATCTTTAATAAATAGACCGGTTAGGTTGATCGCTTCCATCAAACTACCACCACCGTTATTTCTTAGGTCGATAATTGCACCATCAACCCCTTTGGTATTGAATGTTTCGAGAATGCGTCTAACATCGCGAGATGAACTTTCGTAATTGGGATCGCCTTTGTAGTAGCCGTCAAAATCTATATAGAATTTTGAGAGACTGATAATGCCTATTTTAGCTTTACTCCCGTCTGGCATCGGCAGAGTTTTTATTTCGCTTTGCGCTTCACTTGCTTTTAGGACAACTTTATCGCGAGTAATAATGATATTGACTGGAATTGCATTAACTCCTTTTTCTCCAGGCAGGATTGTTAAGGTAACTTTGGTCCCTTTTTTCCCACGGATTTGTTTTACAACGCGGCTAATTGACATATTAATAACATCTACTGAAGGCTTGTTTTCTTGAGCAACTGCAATAATACGATCGTTGGCTTTTAGTTTTCCACCTTTTTCAGCTGGGCCACCAGGGATTAGTTTTACTATTTTTGTATAACCGGCATCGGTTGTCAGGACTGCGCCAATTCCGACCAGTGACAATTTCATGTCGATATTAAAATCTTCTTCGTTTCTCGGTGGCATATAGCTGGAGTGTGGACCATAAACTAGAGCTAATGCCGTGAGGTACATGCCGAGGACATCAATGTCGTCTTTCTGTTTCATTGCATTAATATTATCATGGAGACGAGCCAATATTTTTTCTTCTGGAGTTTTGTGGTTCCATGATTTATGTATTTTTGCCTGTTTAGGGGATTTTGAATTAACTTTAGTCTCTTGCTTGGTTGCTAGTTTGGTAGCTGTATCTTTAGCAGTTTTGTTCATTAAACGCAGATAAAGTACATCATTTTTGAGTTTTTTACGCCAGATCTCTTTTAATGCCGTGAGGTTCACTGCCCGTGGCATTTTATCACGTTTAATGGCAAAACTCTCTTCACGTGTAAAGTCAAAGCCTTTTTCTAGTTGTGTTTTAGTAAAATCTTCATACATTTTCATGCGTTTAATAAAAAGTTTGTATATTTTCATCGCAAAATCTGAATTGCCGATTTGTGCCATATCATCAAGGTAGTAGCGATATTTCTCAAGTGCCATGATATCTTCTTGAGTAAAGTATATTTTACTCGGATCGAGCATTTTAAAATATTGTTCAAATAGTTTACCCGAAATTTTATTATCAAATTTGTGTTGGCGGTAATGATTTTTGCTTAAAATTGCCGTTGTACAACGGGTAATTACTGCTAGGCGTTGTTTGTCATTTAATATATTCTTTTTCGCTGCCATTCCTTGCGGAATGGTTATTGTGATGCATAGAATCACTAAACCTGCGATACTGCTTCTTAATAAACTCATTTATTAACTCCATAGTTTCCCATTTATAGGGATTAATTTTTATCACTTAGACCATTAATAATATTCTGTCAATTTTAGACAGAATATTATATTTGTTGACCGCGAAGCGGAATTTACCTGCAGGCGCCAGCTGATTAGGCACCAATAGCAAAAGTGACTACTGTATATTTTGCAAATATCTCATAACATATTATAGTACCAAACTGATAAAATAAAACCTCATATTATCATGATGGATGAAAATAACAGTAAAAAAGTATCATTTTGGATACATTTAACTAGACCGCTAAAATTGTTTAAAGTTCACTGCTAATGCGCATTGAACAGAAATCTGGTCCACACATGGTACAATAATTACCTGTTTCACCGTGTTGGGCATCTTCTTTAGTATTCGTTTCAGTGAGGGCTTCAGCTCGCATACTACGTGCCCGTTCTGGATCCAATGAAAGTTCAAACTGCCTTTCCCAATCAAATTTTGCCCGTGCTTGACTTATTTCATCATCACGTTTTCTCGCACCTGGTTTTTTCAAAGCGACATCTGCGGCATGAGCGGCTATTTTATAGGCAATAACTCCATTGCGGACGTCTTCATCATTGGGGAGTCCAAGGTGTTCTTTGGGGGTAACATAACAGAGCATGGCAGCACCATGAAATGCACCCATTGTGGCCCCGATAGAGCTGGTAATATGATCGTATCCAGGGGCACAATCAATAACGATAGGGCCCAGAATATAGAATGGCGCTCCGTGACACAATTTTTCCTCTTCTTTCATATTCATTTCGATTTCATTAAATGGCACATGACCTGGCCCTTCGACCATAACCTGAACGCCAGCTGCTCGGCAACGTACTACCAGTTCTCCTAGTACTTTGAGCTCTGCAAATTGGGCTTCATCACTCGCATCAGCTAGGCATCCGGGGCGTAACCCGTCGCCCAGTGATAGGGTAACATCATGTTGTTTGCAGATCTCAAGAATTTTATCAAAATTGGTATAGAATAGATTTTCACGTTGATTTGCCTGCATCCATTTTGCCAAAATAGAACCACCACGACTAACGATTCTAAGCATCCGTTTTTTGGCCATTGGAATATGTTCTTTTAGTAATCCGGCGTGAATAGTCATATAATCAACGCCCTGCTCGGCCTGACCTTTAATCACATCCAAGATTAATTCGTCGGTTAGATCATCAGATTTTTCGACACGGCTCAGTGCCTCATAAACTGGGACAGTGCCTATTGGTGCCGGGCTGTTGGCAATAATAGTTCCTCTTATTTCATTAATATTTGCTCCAGTGCTCAGATCCATAGCAGTGTCGGCACCATACTTTAGGGCCGTATGCAGCTTTTTAAGCTCCTCTTTGGGGCAACTTGACATAGTTGAATTACCAATATTGGCATTAATTTTTGTGTAGAGGCTTTTGCCAATGCCGATTGGGGCAATTTGCGTATGGTTGATATTGGCTGGAATAACAATGGTACCTGCGGCAACTTCGTCCATAATTGATTCTGGCGTACGACACTCTTTTTCGGCAACAATACGCATCTGTTCAGTGATAATTCCCTCGCGGGCTGATATTAATTGAGTACTCATATTAACTATAATTCTCCAAGGTTTTTATTATTTTTGTTGTTGCTCCACAATGCTCTTCTGTAACCTGTTTGGCTGTTGCGCCGTACTGTTTTAGCAGTGTAGGATCTTTAAGCATACGGATTAATATATTTTCAAGCTCGTTGTCATGGTCTACAGTAACAATTGCATTACGTTGCGTAAACGCATTTAAGACGAATCGGAAATTTTTTAAGATGCCACCAGTGACAATAGCTTTGCCAAGCATGGCTGGTTCGATGATATTATGGCCTTCATCATGGCCGGCAAGACTTTTGCCCATTATTACGATATCTGCTTGACGGATAAAGGCCAGCATTTCTCCCGTAGTGTCCGCCAATAGACAATCGACTATCTGATTGGTTGAACTATTTTTTGAGCGCTGCGTGAAACTGATTGACTGCTGTTCAAGCTGTCTGGCAATTTCATTGCCGCGTTCGGCGTGACGTGGAATGATGATCAATTTTAGATCAGCAAACTGTTTTTTTAAATTTTTAAACACCTTAGCAATCAGTTCTTCTTCGCCTGGATGGGTGCTGGCGCCTAGTATAATGCGTTTAGTTGCTGAACCAAAATATTCTGCTAAGGCTATTTGGGGCATTTTCTCTGGTAGTTTTTGATCAAATTTCATATTGCCTTTAACTTGACAGTTGAGTTGGGGGGCAACTGCTTTATAGCGTTGCATATCTATGGTTGTTTGAACACATACTTGATCAAATAGGCTGAATACTGGGCGGAAAAATATTTTAAAACGGTGATAGCCACGGGCTGATTTGTCAGACATTCTACCATTAACTAGCACGGTATGACCGCCATTTTTTTTGACCTGTTTAAGTAGATTGGGCCATATTTCAGTTTCTAAGATAACTAGTAAGGTAGGTTTTACTATTTTTACTGCTTTACGAACGAAAAAATAGAAGTCAATTGGACAGAAGATAACTGCGACATTTTCCGGGACGCGCTTGCGAGCTAGATCTTGACCAGTTGTAGTTGTCGTTGAGAGGATAAATTTACGTTCAGGTGCACTCTTACGCCACTCGGCAATTAAGTTGAGGGCGATAACCGTTTCACCGACGCTAACGGAATGTATCCAGGTTGCTCCCTTATAGGTGCTGAGTTGCTGCTGTTTTTCTCGGCTGTAGAGTGCAAAACGTTCTAGATAACTATTTTTATGACCGGGACGTCTAAATAATTTTATCACCATTCCAGGGATAAAAAATATAAATGCCAGCGGGAATAATATATTATATATAAAAATCACTGTTTATAAACCAAAATTAAAAAAAATTATTGAAAAAAGTAAGTTTCAATTTACTATGTTCCGTGATAATTACAACTGAATATTTCCAACAATCAGTAATTCATTTATATTAAAGGTGACACTATGAGCTGTTTAAGCTAAAATATTAACATAAACTGGTAATATTATATAAAAAAGATTGTATTAAAAATGTTTTTCAGCTATAGTAATGAAATATATTTAAGATTTTTTATTTAACCATGCCTGAATGGTGTAGAGCTAATGGAACTATGACTATGAAAATATTTTATTACTTGATTGTACTGACAATTGTTACTGTTACTTTGTCTTCATGTAATTCGATCGGAACACACGATAAGAGTCAATGGGAAATGACTCAAGCTGAAGAGTTACGTTTAATCAATTTGGCAAGACATTTTATTTTGCGAAGTAAAAAGATTGCAACACCAGCAGAGCGTCATTTCATTAAAACAAGTGCTCCAATAGTCGATGCGATGTATGAAGGTTATAAAAGTGGTAAAACTACAATCACCTGGAATACTGACCGCCGGAAAATTGTTGCAAGGTTGTTTGGTTCAATGGTTGGCGAAAATCATAAATGGCGAATTTCGGTCTATTTTAAGGATCAAGTTAAATATACTCCAAGATCACAAAAACATCTTAAGCCAATTCGGCAAGGAGGAATTAAAGATTTTTCAGCAATGTTCCGTAATCAAGGGGTTATAACGAAGCAGAAAGATGCTGCCACAAAGCCAACTGTTAAGTAAAATTTCAACAATTGCTCAAGTTAATAACTATTAGTTACTTGCATTTTATACAAAATATTGCTAGATTACTAGTTAGTTACAGATTTTCATAAACTATTATACTTTTTTAGGAGAGTATCAGAATGTCACAAAATAAAGATATGCAGGTAAAAATATTGGCTGTAGCTGGATTGGCCATGATTGTTGTTTTACTTGGAGCAATTGCACTAGTAGTAAAATTGCAACTTGGTGCAAAACCTAGTAGTGCTAAAGATAAGCTTAAAGTTAGTGCTAAAGCAAAACCTTCGGTCTCGATACTTAATGAAAAATCTGATGAGGGCGATCAGTATGCACAATACCGAATGGCATTGCTTTACGTTAGAGGTGAAAAGGTTAAACAGGATTACAAAAAGGCTTTTGAACTATATCAGGCGGCAGCTAGACAGGGCAATGCTGCAGCAAAAAATAACCTTGGGGTGATGTATGCCAAAGGGCAGGGGGTTGAAAAAAATAATAAAACGGCTGTTTTGATGTATATGAAATCAGCAAAGCTAGGCTATGCTAGCGCTCAAAATAATCTTGGTGTAATGTTATATTTTGGTCGTGGCATCAAACAGGATTACAAAAAAGCTGTAGAATATTATAAGAAAGCTGCCAAACAGGGGTTTGCTCCAGCTCAGTATAATTTGGGTTTAATGTATGCTAAAGGGCGTGGAGTAACTAAAGCTCCTGGTAAAGCTCGAGTTTGGTACCTTAAGGCAGCTGAACAGGGGGATCCCAAAGCACAGTATAATCTTGGGGTAATGTATTTTAAAGGTGTTGGTGGCGTCAAAGATATGAAAATGACCAAAAAATGGTGGAAGAAATCTCATCAGAATGGTAATGCTGATGCCGCTATTGTTTGGAAAAAATATAAAATGTGGCAGTACTAGTTAATGGTTAACGATTAACGATTAACTATTAATGATTAATGATTAATGATTAGCGATTAATGATTAGCGTACTCCTGAAGATTTATTCGCAAGACACTCCAATAATATCGAGCTCCTGGCACAAGTAGGGGTAGCTCTCGATGAGAGCAGCCATCGCATCAGCGATTAAATTACGAATTATGACGGAGGCGAAGCCGTAGAGGCTGGCGGAACGGCAGAGCGAAGCGTCAATTACGAATGCTGGCACTAGTAGGGATAGCTCTCGATGAGAGCATCCGTCGCACCAGCGACCAAAGTATAAATTATGACAAGCTATGTGCCAGTAGAGGTAGCTCTCGATGAGAGCACCTGTTGCACTAGCAACACAACTAATGCCGGTCTCATCGAGACCCTGGCACTGCTTAATGGGTTCCCTGAATTGTCATTTTTACTGCATATACTTTGTTTTTTGCTGTTATGTATAGAGTTTTGCCAGCTTTGCCTCCGAATGTACAGTTTGAACAAAATTCCTTGATTGGGATCATTTCAAGTTGTTTGCCGGCGGGACTTATAATCCAAATGCCTCCACGACCTGTGACATAAAGGTTACCGTTAATATCTACAGTCATGCCGTCAGGATCTTTGCGATTTTTAACTTTTGGGTTAAAAAATATTTTTCCAGCACCAACGGTGCCGTCACTTTTTATCGGGTATGATTTCCAGAGTTTTTCCTTACTGTCGGCGACATATAGTATTCTGCCATCAGGTGATGTAATAATTCCATTGGGTAAGGTCATATCGGTGATAATTGTCGTTACTTTACCCTGGGGCGTTAACATGAAAACTCGGCTTCGGGATTTCTTTTTGAAATCTGGATCAGTAAAATAGATGTTGCCGTTTGGGGTTTGACAGACATCATTGGGTTGCATCCATTGTTTGTTAGCTGCCAGTATTTTTATCGTTGCTGGTTCATTTTTCCCGATAGTCATGGCAGTTAATTGATGTTTAACATAGACTGCTCCGAGTAAGGTGCCGTCTTGTGCCATAAACATACCATTAACCCCGCCGGTATTATCCAACCAGACTGCTGCTTTACCATTATCATCCAGTCGCATAATACGTTGGAATTTTTTCCCGTGTTCTCTTCCGAAGGCGGTAAAAAATAGTTTTTGAGATTTTTTATCCCAAGCTGGTCCTTCATAAAAACCTGGAGCTTGATAAACGACTTGCAGTTTTTCGCCTGTGGCGATAGCAGGAATAGCTGTTGGTTTATTTTCTGTAGTCTGGAATAAACTGCACCCGCAAAGTGTGAATCCTAAGAGTGGCGTAATTAACTGTTTAACCGATATTTTTTTTAGCTGCATCATAAACTTTCCTTATTGTTATGTTATGTTGTTTTGATAATTTAATACAATCACCTATTTCTGGAGAGCAGGTGATCTCTTCGCCATGAAGCGAACCTATTTTAACCGCGACCTTGCCATATTCGGTATCAACACTGATAAAGCGGCGTTTTAGACAAGTTCTTGATACTGGAACCTGTCGGATGCCGAATGTTGTTGTTTCACGGAAGATAATTTCTTCAAGTTGCGACTGAAGTGTCAGCGGACTTAATAATGATAATTTTATGGCTGGTCGTTGATGCTTCATCTGAATCGGTGTCGTCCAGACATCTAGAGCACCAGCATCAAGCAACCGATCAAACAGGTTGCCGATAATTTCTGGAGTTGAATCATCGATATTGCTTTCAAGTAATAGACATTCAGTTGGTTGTTCTTCAACTTGTGCCGTGCTTTCATAGAGCATTGCCCGCAGTAGATTAGGACGATCTTGCAGCTTACGATGCCCGAAACTATTGGCACTAGTAGTAATTTTAACTGCTGAGGTTATTGCTGCATGGGGCAAGATTGCTAAGAGAGCAGCACCGGTCGGCGTAACCATTTCATACGGTTGATCGGTTTGGGTTACTGGTAGCGATTTCAACATCTCAACCGTCGCTGGGGCAGGGATTGGATAGATGCCGTGCTGGCAACGCATGGTTCCGGAGCCTAATGGCAGTGGTGAAACTGCGATTGCATCAACTTTAAGCATTTGTATTGCGAGACAACAGCCAACAATATCAACAATTGAATCGACGGCACCGACTTCATGAAAATGAACCTCATCTGGTGGCATACTATGGACTTTGCCTTCAGCAACAGCTAAGGCAGAAAATACCTCAATACTCTGTTTTTTTACGGTTTCTGGCAGTTCACTGGCAGTAATTAACGCCTTTATTGCTTTAAAATTGCGTTGATTGGCATGAGAATGCCCATGTTCATGAGAATGTTCATGCTCATGTTCATGCTCATGTTTATGCTCGTGAGAATGGTGGGAATGCTCATGAGAATGTTCGTGGTTTTCATGATTATGCTCGTGTTTATGCTCGTGATGCTCATCTGAATGGTGGTGATGTTCATGATTGTGTTCACCTCCACCATCATGATGGTGGAGGTGAGATTTATCATGGTCATGATGGTGGTGACTTAATTTTGTATTTTTTTCATTCATTCGATGTTGAGCGTTCGATGTTGAATGTTCGACGTTCAAACAACTATGTTCATGAATATCCACAGTGGCAGAAATTCCATTCATCCCGTAAGATTCAACAATTTTAGTTCTAATATGGAAATGTTCTGGAACTAAAGTTTTTAGTTGAGAATTGAGTTGTTCTATATCGGCACCAAGGCCGATTAGGCAGCCTAAGATCATATCACCGGAAGCCCCGCCGACACTATTAAATTGGATAATTCGCATTTTTTCTCCTTAAATACTTCAAACGGTTGAAGTATAGTTTTTCTTTTTAGACAGGATTAACAAGATTGACAGGGAAATGTCTGTTTTTTCTTTTTGTTCATCACGTCGAATATTCTATTTTGTTTGCTGTAGTTGTATATCTTTTATTAGTTCAGATGCTAATATTCGACAGGGGTTACCATCTTTTTCTATTATAGCATATTGACCGAGTTTACTCTTTTTTAGCAGTTCTTCATTTATAGCTTGTTGAAGTATTTATTCAGTTTTTTTAGCATTTATTGTTCTCTCCATTTTTACAAACTCGCATTATGTTGTATGTTTTTTCTGAAATTCTATATATTTTTCTGAAGATAATTTTCCATATTTTTTCATTGCAACGAATGCATTGGGTAGATCTTGACGGGCAAAAGAGTGGGCAATACCAGCGAAGAATATTTTACT
Source organism: Hyalogyrina grasslei (assembly GCA_034780735.1). Classification (NCBI taxonomy): domain Eukaryota; kingdom Metazoa; phylum Mollusca; class Gastropoda; family Hyalogyrinidae; genus Hyalogyrina; species Hyalogyrina grasslei. The sequence continues at coordinate 34,945 of JAUZSW010443282.1, forward strand.
TTTCCAAGAGAGTTTATACATTGAAAAATATGCTTTCTTTTTAGTCTTAATATCAAATTGATAGCGTTCTGATTCTTCTAATATTTTTAAATTATCATTAGCATAACTCTTTAAAATCTGGGTATATTGATCACTGCCAAAGATGACATATTTTCTTTGAGTTGAAACTATGATATCTAGCAACTCCTCAATATAGTCTTTGATGACACTGGCTAATTTAACACTCTGTTTTTTTGCATGGAATATACTGTTAAATTTTGTTGAGCAGTATGGTATAAGTTCCAATTGTGTCTGTTGCATTAACAGATTATAACAATTCTTACGCTGTAGTTTGTTTTCTTTAAGACCGCCGAGAAAAAAATCTATTTCATTATTAGGAAAACCTTTAAGGAATAATGCCTGTTTGTAGTCAAAGTTATTAAATTTTTCATCCACTAAAAATGTTTTTTTAGGATACTCTTCACTCGTTTTTATATAAGATTTAATATATGTTTCAACCGAGGAATGGCGGGTGCGCTTTTTTTTAGCTTTTTCTATATTGGGACTAGCACCTGGATTCAAATGGCAAAAAACCGTCTTTTTATCTAACCTTAGAAAATTAAATGCTGGTTCGACCTGATAATTTAGTTCAAATTCTTCCCCTGTAATTTCAGCTATTTTTTTTGATAATTCTTTTCCTGCCTTAATTTCACCTGTTTTATATAATTCAGTTAATTTTTGCTCAACATTCTTTTTTAAACGATTTACTAGTGTATTCATACTCTGACCTCTGGTTTTTATTAAATATTTTATGATGATTGAATATCTTGATCTGAGCCTATGGGTTCAGCCTTTGCCGGCTAGAATATCTAGTGTCGAGTCAATTCGCCGTTTAATTGCTCTGTTTAACAGCTTTTTTCCCTTTTCCCTTTTCCCTTTTTCCTTTTTCCTTCTAACTTCTAACTTCTAGCTACTGTAACTCCATCGCTTTAAAACCGTAAGGCATTATGAATTCTCTAGTTTTGACTGGGAATGGATCGGTGTGGTCGACTCTGCCCCAGCGACGAGAGAATGGCCAGAAGATAAATGAAGCTTTACCGACAATATTGCGTCGTGGAACGAGCCCCCAGTCGCGACTATCGGCACTAGATAATGAATTATCGCCGAGCATAAAATAATAGTCTTTGGGGACTTTTAAGGTTTCTGATTCAGATCCTAAATAGGTGGCGCGTTGTCCGCCAGCAAAGCCATTATGATGGCCATGGTAGCCGCCTTGACCGCTATAGATTTTTTTGAACCGTTCATCAAGCTCGGTAACCGGCACAAATTTATCGGAGTCTTTAGTTTTTACATAGAGCATGTTATTGGTAATACGCAAAGTGTCACCAGGCAGTCCTGCAAGACGTTTGATATAGTAAAAGCCATGTTTAGCCAATGGTAGACCATTCGAACCGATAATACCTTCGGTGTTGAATACCGTAATATCACCACGGTTGATGCCGAAGAGCTGCATTGAAAAGCGATCAACAAAGAGGTGATCGCCAAGCGACAGCCAACCATTGCATAGTTGCAGACCTTTTTCCAATATGCCTTGAGGTGCTTTCAGATAGTGAAAGACATTGCGTGGGGCGCCTGGCATGGTGTATGAGGCATCGCCGATATTAAATGAGGTGTAGTCAAATAGCATATATTTTGAAAAATATTTTATACTATTTTGTTCAATATAACCATCAGCTTTAACGGTTAATTCAGCCCGTCTGGCAGAGTATAATGGGTATTCAAGCAACGCTGGAGTATTCTTTAGAGTTTTATGCTCTTTGGATATATAGTGAATACCGAATAGGGTAGGTTGCATGCTACTCGTGGGGATTTTAAACGGTTGGAGAAAGAGGGCTCTAATCCCGAATGCCACAACAATGGCGACAGCGAAGACATCGGCATATTCGCGAAAGATGCTATAACTTTTAGTGGGAAATAGTTCACGACTGCGTTTCCAGGCGGTGTCAAGTTGTTCAGTTGATTTTTCACTATCTGGGACGATTTTTTCGACATAACTGGAGAAATCAGTTATTTTTTGTTTTTGTTCATCACTCAGAATATCGTCATCAATATGAGCCTTTAGTTTTATATGGTGCATCAACTCTTTTAGAGCTTTGCGTTGTTTATAGTGTTTTGTCCAGAACATGGCTTCCTTAAATTATATAATTATTATGATGTTTAAAAATTATGGGATTTATGGGCCCAATGTGGTAGCTATGCTACCGAATATCCCCATGCACATTTTTTCTTTGCTTCAGGTTCTAGCTCCTGAATATGGGACTTATGGGTCCTATGGGCCCAATGTGGTAGCTACGCTACCGAATATCCCCATGCACATTTTTTCTTTGCTTCAGGTTATAGGTCCTAACTTTTAACTTCTAATTTGGTCGCTGATGCGACGGATGCTCTCATCGAGAGCTATCCCTACTTGTGCCAGTATTTCTAACTCCTTTCTACTTCTTATTATCTGTGGATTTTAGGATAGCGACAAATGCATCCTGTGGAATATTAACTTTGCCAACCTGCTTCATCCGTTTTTTACCCTCTTTCTGTTTTTCTAGCAATTTACGTTTACGGGTAATATCACCGCCGTAACATTTGGCGATAACATTTTTACGGAGCTGACGAACTGTCTCACGGGCGACAATTTGCCCCCCGACTGAAGCTTGAATGGCGATTTGGAACATGTGTTGCGGGATAACTTCACGCAGTTTTTTAGCGAGGATTTTTCCTCTAGTGTGGGCATAGTCGATATGAACGATGGAAGAGAATGCGTCGACTGGTTCACTGTTTACCATAATATCGAGTTTTACCAGTTTATCTGTTTTGTAACCAGCTGGTTCATAATCCATACTGCCATAACCCCGGGTGATAGATTTTAATTTATCATGGAAATCGATTAGAATTTCATGCATTGGCAGTTCGGCCGTGATAATCACATGGTTGGCATCAATAGAGGTGGTCATGGTGCAGAGACCACGTTTATTCATAATCAAGTTCATAATATCACCGATATAGGAGTTTGGTGACATTATTTGAGCTACAATCATCGGTTCTTCAATGCGTTCGATGGTTGATGCATCTGGCAGGTGGACTGGATTGTCAACCTCCTTCATGGAACCGTCTTTCAGATAAACATGATAAATTACGCTGGGATAGGTGGCGATAATATCCATATTGTATTCGCGTCGGAGACGTTCTTGGATAATCTCCATGTGGAGCAGACCGAGGAAACCACATCTGAAACCAAAGCCAAGTGCAGCTGACGTTTCAGCCTGGAAGATAAATGCTGCATCATTTAATTGGAGTTTATCCATGCTGAATCGAAGCTGGGTATAGTCAGCGGTATCAATCGGATAGATTCCACTGAAAACCATGGGATGGATTTCTTGAAATCCGGGTAGAGCATCAGTTGAAGGATTTTTGGCATCGGTAATTGTATCGCCCATTTTTTCATCTGAAGGGGTTTTGATATTAGGAATAATATAGCCAACCGAACCGGCGGTTAGTTTATCCGTTGGGGCCATATTTGGTGAAAAATGGCCGACCTCTTTTACTTCACTCTCTAGACCGGTACTTAACAACTTAATTTTGGTGCCACGTTTGAATTCACCGTCAAACATTCTGACATAGGTAACAACACCGCGATATGGATCATACATTGAATCAAAAACTAGGGCCCGAGGCGCGTCAGTCTCATCTTTAACTTCTGGAGGTGGAATACGTTTGACGATCTCTTCAAGTACTTCAGCAATACCAGTGCCAGCTTTTGCACTGATTGACAGAGCCTCTTCGTGGGGAATTGCTAGAACCTCTTCGAGCTGTTCATAACATAAATTAAGATCTGAAGCTGGCAGGTCAATTTTATTGATGATCGGAATAATTGTCAAGTTGTGTTTATGAGCTAGATTTACATTGGCAACCGTTTGGGCCTGTACTCCTTGGGTCGCATCAATAATTAACAGTGCCCCTTCGCAGGCAGCGAGTGAACGACTCACTTCATAACTAAAGTCAACGTGGCCTGGTGTATCAATCAGATTAAGTTCATATTCCTGCCCGTCATTAGCATTGTATGACATTCTAACAGGATGTGATTTTATGGTGATACCACGCTCGCGTTCCAGTTCCATATCATCGAGTAATTGTTCCTGCGAGTCACGTTGCGAGACGGTTCCGGTAATCTCCATCAAGCGATCAGCTAGAGTAGATTTTCCATGGTCAATATGGGCGATAATCGAAAAATTACGAATTTGTTTTTTTTTATGCATAAATTATAGTTTCAGTTATTTAAATAAAAATTAATTTAGAATGATATAAGCTTTCCTTTATCGTCAAAAGCCAACTGCTGAGTTTGCCAGCGGTTGGTCCAATAACGCCATAGGTTGCTTTTGATTGATGGTGTGCGATGTGGGGGAGGATAACCATAACCTACAAGAACAGCTGCTTTGGATAAACCTTTGGTTAAAATTCCAGTTTTTATGAACTTTTTTTCCGCTGTAGTGAAGCCTTTGAGCTGTTCTGACAGCGTCTTATCAGTAAAAAGGCGATCTGCATATTGCATTGCTGGTAATAGAGAAAATTTTTGTTGATAAATTATTCTGTACTGTTGTGCAGAGTTAGCCAATTTAAAGAATATGGCTTTTCTATTAACTTTTATATCTGTGACTTCACTTCCGGCTGGAAGTAAGGCGCCGGATCTATAGCCAACACTATAAATTTTTTGCGGATGTTGATACCAGAGATTTTGAGATAGATACAGTTTCCCATTCATTGCCTTTGGCAGGGGCAGGGCTTTGTGACACGATGTGAACATTAATCCACCAACTGCTAAGATGATGATTGATAAGGTTATTTTAATATTTTTCATGGTTCTTTCCTCATTTTTAATTTTTTATTGATGGCAATGAACAACGCCGACTTCGTTGGAACGTCGAACATTTAGCGTTGAACATCGAATGAAAAGGAAATACAATTTCCTCTTAGATACATATTTTATTAAGTTTTATCTTCCTCTTTTTTTAGACGTTCGGCATCTTCACGGGCAAACTTGGTAACCTGTTCAAACTTTTTTATATTTTCTTTATCGGCTTGCATCAAGGTGTCATGAGCTTCAAAAACCGTTTTGGCGGTATCGAGTTGTCTGTTTTTGGCTTGTTCTATTTCAAGCGGCGTCAGTTCTGCCTGTTGTGTTTTATTGGCGAAAGTGAATAGTTTATGAATTCCAAGGGCGTGAAGTAATTCGTGATTTTGTTCAGAAATATTTAATATTTCTATGGTAATATTAGCTCTTTTTAGTTTGAGCGCCAGCATGGTGAGAACCCCCATAAAGGTGCTATCCATGCCGAGGCAGTCTGTAAGATTAATGCTGAGGTTTTTTATATTCTGTTGGTCGAGACTTTGGGCAAAAGTTCTTAGTGGCACGCCATATTCAAAATTTGCACGTCCTGATACTTTTATTTCAAAATTATCTTTATTGTGTGCAATGAGTAAATTACCATCCTTCATTTTATGCTTCCTCGATTAATACTGCTTTAATTCTTCTAACACCGCGACTGGAACTCTCTTCTTTTTTTATTTTGAAGCGCCCGAGTTCACCAGTATTGGTGGCATGGGGACCACCGCAAATCTCTTTACTGAAATCTCCAATGGAATAGACTTTGACCTTTTCGTCATAACGATCTCCGAACAGTCCAATTGCACCAGCTGCTTGAGCTGCATCAACACTCATCTCTTCACATTCAATCGGAAGCTTTTGAGCAATGACTTTATTTATCATATTTTCTATTTCAGTTAAAGTTTCGCGAGGTACTTTTTCATCATTAGAAAAATCAAACCGGAGCCGTTCAGCAGTAATGTTTGAACCACGCTGAGCAACATGATCGCCAAGTTGTTTCTTTAATGCAGCATTGAGCAGGTGAGTTGCAGTGTGTAGTCTTGCTGTGGCAACTGAATTATCTGCGAGACCACCTTTGAATTTTTGTTCAGCTCCTTTGCGTGAGAGTTCTTGATGTTTTTTGAATGCCTTGTCAAATCCTTTGCGATCAACACTGAAGCCATTTTCTTGCGCCATCTCTTCGGTCAGCTCAAGTGGAAAGCCGTAAGTTTCATAGAGGAAAAATGCCTTTTTGCCACTGATGATTTTGCGTTCAATATGGGCCGGTACTTTGGCCATTAGTTTTTCAAATTCTCGGGTGCCTTTTTCTAACGTTACAGCAAACTGAGCCTCTTCTGTATTGAGTTCAGTTATAATAAATTGCGACTGACGTTCAATCTCAGGATAAAATTCTGCATAGGTGTCGATTACACTTTGAGCAATTTTAGTAATGAAATTCTGCTCGATGTCAATTTTTCTGCCTTCACGGATAGCGCGTCTAATTAGGCGGCGTAAAACATAGGCTTGGTCAATATTACCAGGTGCAATACCGTCGGCCATGATAAATACCGCAGCCCGTAGGTGGTCAACGATAATTCGTTCAGCTGCTTGGCGGGTGGTTGGTGTTTCAGTAATGTTACGCACCTTGTCTAAGGCCGCGAATAGTGGCGTGAACAGTTCAGTTTCATAGCAGCTTGATTTGCCTTGGAGTAGGGCCGAGACCCGTTCTAGTCCCATGCCGGTGTCAACATTATTCTGCTCTAATGGTAGATATTGTCCCGCATCATTTTTATTGTATTGCATGAAAACATCATTCCAAATTTCAACCCAGAGGTTATCTTCAGGATCAAATTTTTCTGGTGCTGGTTGATCGCCACTCCAGAAAAACATTTCAGTATCTGGTCCACATGGTCCGGTTTGCCCTGCTGGTCCCCACCAATTATCTTTTTTTCCACACTTGGCAATACGACTTGCTGGAATTCCGAGTTTACGCCAGAGATCGAATGCTTCCTGATCAAATGGAGCATCGTCGTCACCAGCAAAAACTGTTACCGCCAGTTGTTTGAGCGGGATATTTAACCACTGTTTGCTCGTTAAGAATTCAAAACTATATTCGATCGCTTCATGTTTAAAATAATCACCAAAAGACCAGTTGCCAAGCATTTCAAAAAATGTTAGATGAACGGCATCGCCGACCTCTTCGATGTCACCAGTTCGGATACATTTTTGGCAGCCGACAATTTTTTTGCCAAGCGGGTGTTTTGCCCCATTTAAATATGGTACTAACGGGTGCATGCCAGCAGTAGTAAAAAGTACGGTTGGATCATTTTCCGGCACTAGGGGAGCGCTGTCGGTTTTTTTGTGACCTTTGCTTTCAAAAAAATTTATATATTTGGTTCTTAAATTTGCTGCATTCATATTTATCGCCAGTCCTGTTCGCTGTTTTAATTCTAATTTTAATTTAAAAATAAACCATAATTTACAACTTCAATTAAAATATAAAACCTATAATACGGTTTTTTTTACAAATCAAGTTAGAAATTGTTCAAAATATAGTCGATTTATCGGCTGGATACTGGCTCTATGAGTTCTGATGTTCAATGCGTTAAGAGCTGGTTTGTTATAAAAAATGGCTGATAAATGTTTTTTTGAACTTGAAAACGGTTGAACTCGTTTGACAATATGATATAGTGTAAGTGTTAATTTGTTTTAAGCGTGGTGACGTCAAAATATAATAAATAGATAAAACCTAAAACTTAAATATTAACTTAATATTATAGAGGTAATTACCTCATTAAATAAAACAGATCCTTGTTATGCAGGGATCTTTAATAAATATGGAATATATTATGGGTAGATTTTTTCTTGGAATAGATATGGGGTCAACAACGATTAAAGCGGTATTGTTGACAGATAAAGGTAAAGTCAGACATTCATTATATGAACGAACTAAAGCATCGAAAGTGGGCAAGATTGATTGCAATGGGCAGTGTGCTAAATGTGGTGCCTGTAACTTTGGCGCATTGAAAAACACCATTGATGGTTTTCTTGCCGATGCTGGGGTTTCGCATGATGATATTCAAAGCACCGTTGTCACTGGTAGCCAAGTCGTTGATGATACTAAAAACTTTGTTGATTATGATTTTAGAGTAAGTGAAGTTTCTGCTCATGTGGCTGGTGCACGGCATTATTATCCTGATTGTAAAGCGATTCTTGATGTTGGTGGTCAGGACAGTAAAGCTATGATTTATAATGAAGAGATGCAGATGTGGAACTCAAAAATGAGTGGGATCTGTGCTGCTGGAACTGGAGCATTTCTTGACAGTGTTGCGGTTAAATTGAACATTCCAGTTGAAGATATGGCTGAAAAAGCCAATTATGACAGTAATTTAGAGTTTTCATCAGTATGTGCCGTGCTCAGTGCGACATCAATTAATAAATTTAAAAATCGTTATCCATTAGGTGAGATTCTTGGCGGTGCCTGCCGGGCACAGGCTAGAACGGTAATGTCTGGCGTTGGTGAGATTTTTTTCCAATATGAGGGTGATATTGTTTTTCAGGGTGGGGTTGCCTATAATCGGGCCGTTGCCCATTATCTTGAAGAGATTACCGGTAACAAAATTCTGATCCCAGAATTTCGTGGTGTTATGGGGGCATTAGGGGCTGCCTGTTTGGCTAGAGAACATTCAAAAATGAAAAGTCAAATGAAACCTAAACTGGATATTTTTTCATCAGAAAAAAACCTTAAATCCATTCAACTAAGAGCTAAAAGCACGCGTAAAGAATTTTTATCATGTCGTAAAGGGCAGGTGGTTTGGCGTAATCTCTTCTTCCCCGCTGAAGTTTTGAATGCGATGGGGACAAAAATATTGACCTTGGAAACTTATGCTGCACTGTTTGCCCGTAATCGGAAAAAGGTTAAAAATGCTTTTGATAAAGCAGCCTGTAAAGGATTTGCTGGAGAAACTTGTTCATTTTTACGGGTACTTGAAGGCGTAGAATTGCCACCACCAGCTTTTGGGGTCTCTACTTCTCAACCCTGTCAGCAGGGGGAACGGGTTTTCCATGATTTAGTTAGAACCCATAATGCAGAAGATAAATTTTTCTCACTGCATACACCGTTTCAAAATACAGAAAGCTCGATTGAACACATGGCGGAAGACCTTGAAGCCGCAGTTTGGCAGATGGAGAAGGCGCTAGGGAAGAAGATGGATATGAGTAAACTGGCTGAGGCGTGTGAACTGTCAAACCAAGCCAGAGAAATATCTGAAAAATGTATGAAACTGCGCATGAGTAGTCCACCATTGATTCGTGGAACTCAAGCAGTCTATTTTTCTGTGATCTTTTCTCAGTTATGGGGTAAACAGGAGTTGATAGATATCCAGCAACAGTTCTACTATGATTTGGAAGCACGACGTGATGAGTTGGCTGGTGAAATTTCTATTGAAGATACGCATCGTTTAATGTGGTTGCATCTACCGCCATTTTATAATAGTGATCTGCTGGATTATATTGAAGTAGAATGTCAGGCACCGATTGTTTTTGAAGAGGTAAATTATACCGGCTGGAAAAATCTTGATCCGCAGGATCCTTATCGTTCATTATCACGTAAATTATTGGAATCAGAATTTTTGAACCCTAAATCACGGGTTGAGCGAATATCTGAATATGCTAAAGCTGGTAAACTGAATGGCTGCATCCTCTATAATCATGCCTTTGGCCGCTGTTCAATGTCTGATGCCTCATTTATCAAACATCTGCGCGAAGAGTTGAATAAAACAGGCGTGCCGCTACTGGTGCTGGATGGCGATTGCATGGATCCAACAATTGATCCTTGCAGTACCTTCACTAAAGTAAGTTCTTATGTTGAATCATTAAATAGTAAGAAATTTGGGAATATTTTTGGTCCGCTTAAAAGCTAGAGATAATTGCCGTAAAATTTAAGTAGAACATATGATTAGACGAAATAGTGAATACGCGGTTGACTGCCGGCCGAATATGCGGGGTGGTGATGGTGAAGTGACAATCGAACATCTTTGGGATTGTGAACAGGAACTGAAGGCGAATAATCGGCTATTTGCCCGTATGACGCTTGAACCGGGCAGTGGAATTGGCTTTCATCAGCATAATAATGAAGAGGAAGTTTTTGTCATTATCAAAGGACAGGCGGAAGCAGATGACAATGGGGAAAAGGTAATTTTAAATCCTGGTGATTCAATTTTGACTGCTGATGGTACTGGTCATTCAATCAAAAGTATTGGTAATGAACCGCTAGAATTACTTGCAGTTATCTCATGCTATAAATAGTGGCTTAATTACAACAATTATTATACTTGGCCAACATTTTTATTCAGACTATAAAAATATTTTTTTGCTTTATGGGCAATTGGGGTGTAGTATATATGTTCAACACTGATTAGCTGAAGAGGGTTGATCGATGACTTGAATAGTAAAAAATATTTATATATTAGATGAATAATAAAAGAACAAAACAGGAGATTTTATGGAAGAAAAATTTGCAAAATTAATTATTGAAGGCAAAGAGTATAAATTGCCGATTATCGAAGGGACTGAAGGAGAAAAAGCGGTTGATATATCAAAATTACGGACAGAAAGTTCATATATTGCTTTTGACCCAAGCTTTGGTAATACAGGAGCTTGTTTCAGCAAAATAACCTATATTGACGGAGAAAAAGGGATTCTGCGCTATCGTGGGTTTGATATTGAAGATATTGTTGAAAATCTGCGCTTTATCGAAGTTGCCTATCTATTGCTTTATGATCGCCTGCCGAATCCTAAACAGTTAGAAAACTTTTCAAGCATGTTGACTGAACATTCGTTGATGCATGAAGATATGCGTCACTTTTTTGACCGTTTCCCGCGTGGTGCATATCCTATGTCAATTCTTGCGACTATGGTTAATGCGCTTTCAACTTTTTATCCAAATGTTGACGCACAGTCGATGAAAGAGAATGTTGGACGTTCAGCTGCAAGATTAATTTCAATCGTTCGTACCTTGGCGGCATTTGCCTATAAACGCTCAATTGGTGAACCGGTGGTTTACCCACGTAATGACCTTGAGTATTGTGCTAACTTTATGAATATGATGTTTGATTCACCAGTAAAACCTTATGAACCAGACCCTGAAATTATTAAAATACTTAATATGCTGCTGATTTTGCATGCCGACCATGAGCAGAACTGTTCAACTACGGCAGTTAGGACTATTGGTAGTGCGAATGTTAATCTTTATTCGACTATTGCAGCTGGTATTAATGCCCTATCTGGACCACTACATGGTGGTGCTAATCAGGCCGTTATGCAGATGTTAAAACGGATTGAAAAGGGTGGTGACATTAAGAAATATCTGGAACGAGCAAAAGATAAAAAAGATAGTTTCAGATTGATGGGCTTTGGGCATCGAGTTTATAAAACCTATGATCCACGGGCCGCAGTACTTAAAAAATCATGCCATAAACTGTTGAAAAAATTGAATATTAATGATCCGCTTTTAGATATTGCAATGGAACTTGAAGATGCAACACTCAAGGAAGATTATTTTATTGAACGTAATCTTTATCCTAACGTTGATTTTTATAGTGGTATTATTTATCGGGCAATTGGTATTCCTGAAGATATGTTTACGGTGATGTTTGCACTTGGTAGACTTCCAGGGTGGATTTCTCATTGGAAAGAGATGGTTGACGGCCCACACAAGATTGTCCGTCCACGTCAGATTTACACTGGGAAACGCAAACGTAAATTGAAGCTGAAAAAATAGGCTTAAGTAGTGCCAGAATGAAAACACCAATTTTTATTTTTACTTAAAATAAATCTAGTTGGGCGTTTTCATTCTACTCTTTAATATTGAATTGTTCTACTCGTTTGTAGAATCAATATTATTTGCAATAATGACGTTATCGTTGAATTTTTATAATATCTTTATTAGGGGGGATGAATAATTTTGAACAGTATTAAAATTTGTCGCTGTTTGAGGACTACACAGCGAGTGGTGATAGGTATATTTTTTGCGGGATTATTTAATTGTTATGGCAATGAACTTAATTCACTCTCCGATCAAGGAAAGCCGGTATTAAGAACTGAAGCAGATGTTATTCAAGGTAAAAAAAATGTTAAATCTGTGGTTGCACAGCTTAAAACGTTGCTCTTACCGTCTGCAAACCTGACGAAGTTAAAAAAACAGCGCATCGCACTTAAACCCTATTATAAAGTTATCAAAGGAGCTGATAATAGATCTACGCTAATTTATCGTTGTCGTTACTCTACTGCTAAATCTTTAATTAACAGTATGGAAAGTGTTATCTCGAATGCAGGAACTGTTGAATATATGGAAGAACAGAACCTGATCATTATAAACGATGCAACTAATAAAATGGATGAACTAAAAGGTGCTTTACTGGCAATTGATATTTCATCTCCACAAGTATTGGTTGAGGCTAAGGTTGTTGAAGTATTGCTTTCAGAAGGGATGCAACGCAATTTATCTTTTGGCGTGACTAATGATAGTGGCGGCGCTTTAGGGGTAAAAACAAATCCCTTGGGGCAATCAAGTTCAAATTCAAATTCAGGTATGGCTGCTGATTGGACAACTGCTATTAGTGGTACAAGTAATAATTTTTCTGTAGCTTTTCAATGGTTGATGAATGGACAGGATGCAAAAATCTTATCATCCCCAAATATCGTTGTTTCTCACAATGCGACTGCTAGTATTGTTACTGGACAAGATATTCCTATCCAAACTATTCAAGTCGTTTCTGGTTCTACGACAACTTCAACTGATTTTAAACGGGTGGGGGTTAGTCTTAATGTTACCCCTAAGTTGATTAACGGTGATTCGGTAACTTTACGAATCAATCCACAAGTCTCAAACGTATTGCGTTATGATGAAATTACCCAAGGTGGAAGTGGTGATGGTATTTCATATCAGGTGCCAGTTATTTCAATTAGAAATATCGAAACTGATCTGACACTAAAAGATGGTCAGGTAATCATGATGGGGGGATTGTTCAGTGCACGGGAAACATTGCAACAAGAACGCGTCCCATTCCTGAGTGACCTGCCGGTGCTTGGTGAACTTTTTACTTCGAAAAATGTTACCAAGGAGCTGGTGCAATTAATTTTCTTTATAAAAGTAAATATTCTCAGCGATGATGAGATTGCTTCCGGAGTTATTTATGATCCGATAGAACAGGCGATTACCAGTAAAAAATTAGGTAAACTAATTCGAGGTGCGAAAAAAGTTTTCCCAGCAAAAGACTCGACTCTAGAAAAAGTTAATAAAGAGTTTATCGAAAAGAGCTCGGAATATAGATAATCAAAAGTATTGCAAATTATGAAAAAAATTGTCACCTTAATTGTTATTGTACTATTAGTTGTTCTTGCTTGGAGTAGTTACGCATTCTTTTTCTCTAATAGTAGTACTGCGGATAAAAAATCTTCGGATGGTAAAAGTAATGATCTTGATCGAACTTATACCTTAAAGCGGGGCGATCTGGTCATTGGATTGATTCAGTCTGGGACTGTAAATGCCAAGAAGAAACATAAATTGTCGCTTAAAGCTAACTTTAGAACAAAATTGGTTTGGGTTATTGAGGAGAATGTCAAAGTCAAGAAAGGCGATGTCTTGGCCAAGTTTGAAACTGATGAACTTAAAGAAAAAATATCTGACCTCCAAATTCATTATGATAATCTTAAAAAAGAGCTATTGGTGGCACAGGAGACTGAAAAGATCCAAGTTAGCTCAAATAAAGCAGATATTCATTTGGCAGAAGATAAAGTGGTTACGGCCAAAGATGCTAGAAGAAAATATCTTAAATTTGAACGCAGTAAAAAACGTAATGATCTAGAACTTGCAATTCATCAGGCTGAGGGCACTTATAAGAATGCTATGGATGATTATAATAAGGCTAAACAGACCATTGCCCGTGAAGGTAATTCAGATAAAGAAAGAGAACTTAAAAATAAACTGAAATTATTAACACTCAAAAATAAGATTAATTCGAAAAAAAATAGTCTTGATAATGCTGAAACTGCAATGAAATTATTTAAACGTTATGATCATCCAAGCATGATGATGAAGTTGAATAACAGTTGCGCTAACGCGGAACTTAATCTTAAAAAAGTTAAAATATCGACAACATCTAAATTACTTCAGAAGAAAAAACAGATTGATAATTATGTCTTACGCATTAAAAAAGATAAAACTAGAATGGATAAATATGTCTCATATTTAGATATGATGCAGTTGGTTGCTCCGGTTGATGGCGTCGTGATTTATGGTAATCCAGATCAACGTTGGGGCAGAGTAGAGATAAAATTGGGGATGGATATTGGGAAACGACAAATATTGATGACTATTCCCGAGATGAAAAACTTAGTTGTTGAATTTGACCTACCTGAACAGTATCGGTCAAAAGTTAAACTCAAAGATAAGGTTATTATTACCCCTGACTCATTGCCCACGGTTAAATTAAATGGTAAAATTGATAAAATAGCTACCCTGCCTGTTAATATTATTTACTGGGATCGAGCATCGCCAAAAATATATAAATCATCTTTGGCTTTAGATAAACAAGATGATCGCCTAGTTAGTGGAATGAGTGTGCAACTCGAAATTGTTACTCGAGTCATTAAAAATACCCTATTTGTACCAGTTGAGGCACTGTTTGAGAAAAATGATAATTTTTTCGTCTATCAAAGTAAATTGGGTACGCCAAAAGAGGTTAAGGTTAATATTGGAGAATCTACCGATAATTATGTCCGCATCCTTGATGGTTTAGAAGCGGGCGACAGGGTTTTTCTCTACCGTCCATACCAGAAAAAGGGCGGTAGTTGATTAATGATTAATGGTTGCCAGTAGCTTGCGTTCTCCGAACGCAAAGAGCAATGCTCAGTCGGGCGACAAATAATAAAATTACCGAGAAACAGTTAAGTACTGTCATGATTTTTTTCTTATGCGTTTTCCGAACGCAAAGTACTAAATTAATGGTTAATGGTTGCCAGTAGCTTGCGTTCTCCGAACGCAAAGGGCGACAAATAATAAAATTAGTAGCAAATAATGAATAAACAACATAACATCCAATCTGACTTTGTCGTAAGAATGATTGATATTTATAAGACATATTACACTGGAACGCTTGAAGTACCGGTCCTTAAAGGACTTGATATTGAGTTTAAAAAGGGCGAGTTTGTTGGTATTTTCGGTTCATCTGGCTCTGGTAAATCAACTTTATTAAATATTCTTGGCATGCTTGATACGCCTACCGCAGGTAAATATTTCCTCGAGGAACTCGAGGTTGATAAAATGCTTGACCACGAACTTGCAACAATCCGTAATAAAAAAATTGGCTTTATCTTTCAGAGTTTTAATCTTTTTCCCCATTTGACGGTTGAACAGAATATTGAGGTGCCGATGGTCTATGGCAATGTGCCGAAACGTGAACGCCGTGCACGGGCCATTGAGCTTGGTGAACAGGTCAAGCTAGGACATCGCTTAAAACATCGTCCGACTCAACTTTCTGGAGGTGAATGTCAACGTATTGCAATTGCCCGTGCGCTAAGTAATCGACCTAGCTTTTTGTTGGCAGATGAACCAACCGGTAATCTTGACGAAAAGACCAGCGGGGAAATTATTAAACTATTTCATGACTTAAATGATAATGGAACCACCATTGTGATCGTAACTCATGATCCCGCACTAGAAGCTCACTTTGATCGCACTATTCATCTACGTGATGGTCGAATCAGTCATGATTCACCAGTTACTTTCGGGAGTCCACATCATGTTGATTAGAGATATTTTTGGTTTATCTTTGCATAATCTATTATTACATAAAGTAAGATCTATATTAACCTCACTCGGCGTTATTTTTGGTGTAGGTAGTGTTATTGCAATGTTATCAATTTCTGAAGGGGCTAAACAGGAGGCTTTAGCACAGATTGAAGCCATGGGGATTGATAAGATTATTGTCTATTCAAAAAAACCACCAGTAACTGGTTCAGCTTCCGGTCAAACACGAGCCAGTTTGTCTGAAACTTTTGGCTTGGATAAAAAAGATTTCAAACATATTAGTAAAATGGATAATATTGATCGTATTACCGGCATGCGTAACGCTAGGAAAAAAATTTTAAAAGGTCTGAAACGACTTGATCTCAAACTTGTCGGTGTTAATTATGAGTTTATTAATGATTCAAGTTCATTTATCAGCAAGGGACGTTGGTTTTCCCCCGCCGACTTTGAAAACAAACGTAATGTTTGTGTTATTGGTAAAAATGTCAAACGTAAATTCTTTTCGCTTGGCGAGCGCAATGTTATTGGTCGATTCGTTAGAATTGAAAATTATATCTATCGTATTGTTGGAGTTATTGATAATAATCTTGGTACGCAGTATCCAGAACTTGGTAGTCCTAATGATATGATTTTTATTCCCATGAGCTCGTCTAGAGTACAATTCGGCAATTATGCTTTTACCCGTGAAGGGCGGAGCGCTAAAGTGGTGATTGTCGAATATGATCTGTTGATTATTAAGGTTAGGGCGCTCGAATATATTGATAATACCGCTAAACGTATTACCGCATATTTACAGACTTCGCATTCCGATGTCAAGGATTGGGGGCTATTAGTGCCACTGGCTCAACTTAAACAACGTGAACATACCCAAAATATCTTTACTATTGTAATGAGTTCGATTGCTGGCATTTCGTTAGTGGTTGGTGGAATCGGAATTATGAATATCATGTTAGCAAATGTTTATGAACGCCGCAAAGAGATTGGGACGCGGCGGGCTTTAGGTGCACAAAAATCTGATATTTTATGGCAATTTTTAATCGAAACAGTTTTTCTAACTACTTTAGGTGGTTTTATTGGTATTGCCGTTGGCATCGGGCTTTCGAAGGTAATAACCTATTATGCCGATATGCCAACAGTTTATTTGTGGTGGAGTGTCATTTTATCTATGGTTATTTCATCATTGGTCGGAGTCGTGTTTGGCACCTATCCCGCCTGGAAAGCCGCTCAGCAAAATCCCATAGAAGTCTTACGCGCCGAGTAGATAGACCTGTCCTCCAGAGCTCATTACGTTGAGCAGAATAACTGTCCAATTAAATGACTCTTTTTAGAGCTGAAAGCTCGAAATTCAACAGCCCAGGGTAACACCCTGGGTATAGAATTTTAATAATAAACAGCTCTGAAAGAGCGGCATAAAAGGGCGTTCAATCAGATAGTTATGCTGAGCTCTGGTCCACTGATTGCATAAAAAGGTGGGGCAAATCTTAGTTTTAGTGTTTATTTATATCATTGATAGCTTGTGTCGTTTGCGGTGCGGTAGTTCCATATTTATTGATGATGTCACGAATAGAGTTAAATTGAACTTGCCACGCTGTTGGACTATAGCCGCCACCTAATGTCATCACTACCGGAATTTTATATTTTACTCCGGCATCAATTACCATCATATCCCGCGTGGCAATACCTTTACCAGTCATCTTGAGCGATGCTAGTGGATCACCCTTAAGAGTGTCACAACCAGCTTGCAGAAAGATGATGTCCGGTTTGGATTTTTTAATGATTTTATCTAGATGTTTTGCTAATATTGTCAAAAATGTTTTATCATCAGTTCCTGATGGCAATTCAATATCAAGATCACTCTGCTCTTTGGGGATCGGGTAGATATTCCCTTGATGCATGGAGAAGGTAAATGTGGTGTCATCATCTGCTAGGCAGACCGCGGTACCGTTGCCTTGATGGACGTCTAGGTCGACAATAAGTGCACTTGTTATCTTGCCTTCAGCCTGGAGGACTTTGATTGCAATTGGCATATCAGCAAAAATACAAAATCCTTCACCTTTATTAGGTTTTGCATGGTGATAACCGCCACCGATATTGATCGCAATGCCGTAGCGTAATGCTAAACGTGCGGCTAATAAGGTGCCACCTGTAGCATAGCGAAATGGCATAATTACGCCATTTGTCAGTAGTTTAGCTGGGATATAGCCCATTGCCGGTGCTTCGGTATATCTGGCAACAGCTTTTGCATTTTTAAGACTCTTTAGAAAATTTTTAGTATGGATGCGCAGAATAGCTTCGTCTGAAATATATTCAGGCTTATAAAAATCAGTAGCATTGATCAGTTTATCTTTGATTAATGCATGCTCGATTTTTGCATATTTTTTAATATCAAAAGGGTGAAACTTTTCCAGACCTAAAAGGCTAATTAGATAGTTGCTACTGTAAACAATGGCTACATGATTATTTAATGGTTTGCCCTGAGCTTGTTCAGCACGTACCGAGTAACAGCCCACGCTAATTAGCAATATTATGAGTAATGATATTGAACGTTGTTTCATTTTATAAACTCCATTTTTTTAGTGATTTTTTCCCGTGGAGGAATAAATGTTCCGATAGTCGTTGTAACAATTCCCAAAAACATATATCCGCCAAAATTGCCATAAACTCTTGTTTTTGCACACCAGAGGATAACCGTAAAAGTATAGAATAGCCATAGACCTAATGATAGTGTTTAATTAAATATTTACAAATATTAATTGCTATAAATTATATAAATTTAATAAATACATTGTCTTAGAAAATTTTTAACAGATCGACTTACCTTTATATTGTTTTTTATCCGTGTCATCTGTGTGTCGATGTTTGTGAGGTTTAGCGAACACCCTAATCTCCTTTGGAGATCAGCGACGCAGCTAAAGCTGCTAAAAGGCGCCCATTAAAGTGGGAACTACGAACGGAAAATGTTCGTAGTTCCGCCTTTAGGTGGTGTTTTTGTAAGCTTTAGCGAACATGCTAATCTCCTTTGGAGATCAGCGACGCAGCTAAAGCTACTGAAAAGGCGCCCACTAAAGTGGGAACGACGAACGGGATCGTGTTACATTAAACTTATGGCGTCAACATCGACATAAATGTCAATCCCTTTCGGGCGTTGCCCATGCAATACTTCATGACGGATTTTCTGCCGGAGAAATTTCAGGCGCGGTCCACGAAATATTATCATATAACGCCACTTCTTTTTGATCCTTTCGATAGGAGCAGGTTCAGGTTCGGTAACCATAACTTCAGGGTGACAAGCTGGCTTGATGCGTTCAAAAAAATCGTAGGCACAAGCGCAGGCGGCATTTTGATCTTCGCCCCTGAAATGAATGGATATTAGGTGTCCTGCTGGAGGATAACTGAGCATTTTGCGCACCTCCATGTCATCTTCATAGAATGTTTTATAATCATTATGAGTGGCATATCTGATAGTATCATTTTCGGGATTAAAAGATTGAATTAGTACTTCACCGCTGATGTCGCCACGTCCGGCCCGCCCCGCCACCTGCGTTAATAATTGAAAGGTGCGTTCCGGTGCTCTGAAATCAGGAATAAAGAGGCTTTGATCGGCATTAAGAATGCCAACGAGAGTGACTTTAGGGAAATGGAGCCCTTTGGCAATCATCTGGGTGCCGATTAGAATATCTATATCGCCACGTCGAAAGCTATCGAGTGCAGCTTCGTATGATGCCGCACTGTGCATTGTGTCAGAATCCATTCGAATAATTCTGGCTGATTTAAATACTGCCCGAGCCATGGATTCAATTTTTTCTGTGCCAATACCAGAATAACGAATTTCTGGCGATTTACATTCCGGACAGGTCAAATGAGCTTTGATGACATCGCCACAAAGATGACAGGTCAGCGTCTCACGTTTTTTATGATAGGTGTAGGGGATTGAACAGTTGGGGCATTCCGCAATATAACCACATTGCTCACAGAGCATCTGTCGGGCAAAACCACGTCGGTTGAGGAATAAAATAGTCTGTTCGCCTTTATTTAGTCGGTCGTAAACGGCATCAACCAGCATTTTTGAAAAAATAGATGCTTTGCCCACTTCACGGTTCCCAAGCCGCATGTCAATAACATTCATTTTGGGCAACAGGCGGTCATCAATACGTTTGTTCATCTCAATTAAGCTGTATTTCCCACTGAGTGCATTGGCATAAGATTCAAATGAGGGGGTTGCCGTGCCGAGCATGACGAGACATTTTTCTAAATGGGCCCGCATTACTGCAACATCACGGGCATGATAACGTGGTGCTTCGCCCTGTTTATAGGAATTTTCATGGGATTCATCAACAATAATTAGCCCAAGGTTACGGAAAGGAGCGAAGAGGGCGGAACGTGCCCCGACAGCAATTTGTACCTTGCCTTCACTGACTCGAGTCCATTCGTCAAAACGTTCACCTTCAGTCAATCGACTGTGCAAGACACTAATCATATCGCCAAAACGAGCTCTGAAACGGCGTACTGTCTGCGGCGTTAGTGATATTTCCGGTACCAGAACAATTGAGTCTTTGCCTAGCTTCATTGCTGCTGCTATAGCTTGAAGATAAACTTCTGTTTTTCCACTGCTCGTTACTCCATGCAGTAAAATTGTATGACCTTTTTCGGGCTGGTTGAGCTTTGCATAAATCTGATCCAAGGCAAGCTGCTGTTCTACGGTTGGTTCCTGAGGCGCGGATGGCATTATTTTTGCCGAATCGTAGGGATTACGTCTGACAACGACCTCCTCGATGGTCACCAATTTTTTATTAAGTAGAGTTTTTAATGGTGAAGCGGTAACCCCAGCCTCAGCAAGTAGTTGATCTTGACTGACCTGTTGATGAATCAACAGGGTGCGTAAAATAGCAATTTGACCTTGTGAAGGTTTCTTCTCTCCATGTTCTATAATAAATTTTTCTGTTGCAGCACTGTCGGTAATTGAATACAGCTTTAATGTTTTATGTTTGATTTTGCCACTGCGAACTGCACGTGGCAGTAAGGTGCGGACCGCCTGTTCTTGACTGCAACAGTAATAATCAGCCATCCATTCGCCTAGTTTGACCAATGGTTCAGGGATTTTGGTATGGCTCTCACACAATGAAGTGATGCATTTCAGCTCTTTGCCGTAGGTTGTATGTTGTCCGATAGCTAGCACGTAACCTTGGCGCATACTGCGGCCAAAAGGGACATTGACCTGTGAGCCAATATGCACCTGTGTGCTGAGCTTATCAGGAATATAATAGTCGAATCCTTTATCCAACGAAAGATCGATGATGACTTTGGCAATTTTCATAAATAACTTTATACTGTGATAGGTATGGGATTTATTCTAGAATTTTTTTGCTGTTTCTCGTGAGCAAACTGCCAGAGATTATAGTTGGTTTGTAGATTGAGCCACAGCTGTGGCGTTGTGCCGATGGTTTTAGACAGTCGCATTGCCTTTTTAAAACTTTTTATCATTTATAGTCCTTGTTTATTAACAAAAAATGTAACCTGTGAAGTTACAATGTCAACTGTTTTTTATAATAAAAACAATCAACAATTTTTACAACAGTATGATTTCTTCATTCTTGCTGGGGGCTGATTGCAGGAAAGTTGTTTATTGTTTTGTTAGGGTAAAACAAAATAAATAATGTCTTTATTGCAATACAATTGCTACTAAAATTTTTAATGAATAGAACCAGTTTTTGTTGTAATTTAAATAGTCCCTTAGACTTCCAGTTGCTAAGTTGAGATTTTCTTTGGAATTAGTTTATGCTCTGGATCTTGCAAAATACTAGAGGGGGAATGCAATTTCATATTATCTTAAAAAAGTGTATCAAAAGTTTGCCATGATATTATGCTTTTTGCTGTATTTGAAATATCGATACAATTGAGTTCAATAATTGATGGACTGATGCCGCATAATGGCGCATTGCTGCCGTAGAGAAACTGACCTGCTCCAAGTTTGTTGATGCCATAGGCTAGAGATTGAACAAAAGCTAAATTTAGACATCTACTGGTATCCCAAAATATACGGTTATGGTAATTTTGGGTACTTTGGTAGTCATAGTTAGCAATGTTTGAGGTAAAACCAGTGCAGACTATTTTTAAATCGCTGATACTTTCAGCTAATTTACAAATTTGCTCAAAACTGATTGATTCGTCAATATCCATCCAGTGAGTTTGACGTGGATCGACCATTGATGGTGAAATAATTACTGGAATATTAAGTTCAACTGCTTTATGGCAAATCGCGAGACATGCATCATCTTCAAGTTTATAATTATGGTATTGAGGGACTAAACGCAGAGCTTTAAATTTAAACTCATTAACAGATTTTTCAAGGTCTCGTTCCCATGCGGCATAAGTTGGGTTTAGTATTGCGACACCAGTGTAAAATATATGATTATCTGCAATAAGTTCAAATAGCTCTTGGTTGCCGCATTGAGCATCTTTATAAAAAATTGAATTAATATTTGCGACTAGTGCTTTTTTTATATTATAAGATTCAAGTAGTGTCTGTAGCTCGATTGGAGTAGAGTTGATTACTTGTCGGAATGGCCAGTGTCCAATAAAAGTATTTGCATCATATAGCGTATTCATTATCTATTAAGTCCTTTCATTATTTTTAAGAAGTTATCACGGGCAATAAGTTTTCGTTCGTTCGCTGTGATATTTGCATCAATGAGCTTACCGACACTGGCTTCAAAAGACATGTCGGTTGCGAAAAGTATGCGTTCAGCTCCAATAGCATTAACCAATTTGCGAACTATTCCAGCATCGTGTACCGACCCACTGATATCAACATATAAGTTTTGTGGACTAAGTTCCAAGGTGCGGATATTCCATTCCCAATCGCCACCGCCGCCGATATGTCCTTGGATAAATGTTGTTTGTGGAAAACGTTTTGCTGCCTCAATCATGTGAGATGCATCGCTAATGCGTGGTTGGGTTATGGCATACTTTCCATTGAGTTTTCCGGAATGCATTAAAATTGGCATGCCCATTTTTCCTGCAAGTTCACAAACTGCCGTTTGTGCCGGATCATTCATTAAATAGTGATGATAAAGTTTTATGCCAATCATCCCAAGGTCGAAACAGCGTTTAATTTCCTCGCAGGCCTCTTTTGCCCAACCTGGGTTGACAAAACAAAATCCCCAGAATTTGTTAGATAAATTCATACAATCAACAATATTATCGTTGCACACTTTTGCCGTTTCAGGTTTTACAAACTGATCGGTAGTATGAGGATGCGAAATGCACATTTTTTCAATATTTAATACCTCACTTGCTCGCAGCATATTCTCTATCCATTCCCGATTTAACGCATTGTTTTTTATGCCAAATATTCTTGGATGGTTATGAACGTCAATCCAACCATAATCATCTTTTTTAAAATTCATGCTAATGTGCCCTCTTATAATAGTTGTATATAGTTTTCAATTACTTTATGATATGCATTAACTATTGTTTTCCCTGTAACATAAACAAAAATAGCCCTTATACAAATGTTGTTCGGTGTTTTTTGTGCATATATTAACACTTTAAGGTAGAGTAATTACTGGCTCATTGGCATTTACATTTTTTTAGGTTATAGCGAAAAATATGAATTGGCTAACTGCTGAATAAGCTAATTGCTGTTTTCTTAAAAAAATAGCAAATTAAACTCAATTGAGTTGGAGTTATTGCTATTATTGGATTATTATAAGAAGATAATAATATAACAAAGGAAAATAATGGGCTATAAAAAATGGATAAATGCCTGTGACAACCAAAAAGATCTGCTTGAACACCTGATGCGAAAATATTCGCGTCCGGTGGCAATATTTCTTGCCGCGCGTGGAATTGAAGAGGAAGATGTAGATAATTTTCTTCACCCTAAACTCGGCAACTTAAGTGATCCTTATCGGTTTCCAGGCATAGAACAGGCAGTTGCACGTATTTGGCAAGTAATTGGCCAAGGCGGTAAGATATTGGTTCATGGTGATTATGATACCGATGGCGTTACCGGAACTGCTTTGATTACTACAGTATTAAGAAAAAATGGCGCACATGTTACACCATTTATTCCACATCGTTTTGAGGATGGCTATGGCTTTACGCCGGACTCGCTGAATAAGGCTATTGCTAAGGCTGGTGGTAATTGTCAGATGCTGATTACCGTTGACTGTGGAATTACGAGCAATGAAGCTGTTGCGGCTGCGAATGAGCTGGGGCTTGAGGTTATTATTACTGATCATCATGAACCGTCAGCTGAATTGCCGGCAGCAATGGCAATATTTAATCCTAAAATATGTGATGACCTTAAAGATCTGCATTTACTAGCTGGGGCTGGTGTAGCATTTAAACTGTGTCATGCATTTATAAAATATGGACGCGCCAATAATAGTGGTGGTTTTTCTACTGACTTAAAGACTTTTCTTGATTTAGCCACCCTTG
This sequence comes from Hyalogyrina grasslei, assembly GCA_034780735.1. Taxonomy (NCBI): domain Eukaryota; kingdom Metazoa; phylum Mollusca; class Gastropoda; family Hyalogyrinidae; genus Hyalogyrina; species Hyalogyrina grasslei. The sequence goes on from JAUZSW010443282.1 coordinate 59,088, forward strand.
GTACAGTGGCAGATATTGTACCGTTAACCGGTGAAAACAGAGTAATTGTTAAGCATGGCGTTGAAATACTAAAGAAACAGTTGCGTCCAGGAATTCGTTCATTATTTGAAATTGCTGGTCTTAAAGGTAAATTTAAACCATCGGATATAACATTTCGTTTGGCGCCGCGACTTAATGCTGCGGGTAGGGTAGGGGATGCGACTGAAGCCTTGAATCTATTATTGGCTGACAGTATTGTTGATGCCTTTCAGTCAGCACGCCAGCTTGATGAATATAATAAAATTCGCCAGGGCAAAGAGCTTGAAATTTTTAATGAAGCAACCAAACAGATTAAAGAACATATTGACCTAGAAAATCGGCGTTCAATTCTAGTGGCAGGTCATGATTGGCATCAGGGAGTGATTGGTATTGTGGCATCACGTTTGGCACGCGAATATAATCGTCCGGCAATCGTCTTGACTATTATGAATGGTACTGCTTATGGTTCTGGACGCAGTGTTAAGAATTTTAATTTGGTCGAGACGCTGAGAAGTTGTTCAGATTTATTAGAACGCTTCGGTGGACATCCCATGGCTGTTGGGGTTGGCATGTTATCAGAGAATATTGATAAATTCACTGAAGCATTTGAAGCGGTTACGCGGCAACATTTTACTGCTGCTGATATGGAAATAACTGTTGATTATGATGGTGAGGTTGAACTTGATGATCTTAATGATCAGTTTTTTGCTGCTTTGGAACAACTGATGCCGTTCGGTCATGGCAATAGTAAACCGATATTTAGATTTAATGATATGGAAATTGTTAAATGTTATCCGGTAGGTAAAGTTCATTGTCGTGGCGTCATGAAGAGTAAAAGTAATCATTCTATCAATTTTATTGCCTTTAATCGCAGTGTTGATGAAATTCCTATCGGCATGTTTGATGTGCTGGCAACGCCGGAACTTAATGATTATTTTAATGACTCAAGACCACAGCTTCATATTCATGAGTTAAGATTAGTTTATTAGTTAGACGCTGTTCGAAAAGGTTTTCGGAGTACCGAAACCTTTTCAAACATCATCTGTGCCTCAAAAGTAAAATTTTGTGGCGGTTTTTTTAGAAATTAGAAGGATCTAATAGTTTTATAAACAATAAGGAGAGTATTATGCAAAAAGATATTCAAACTCCAGATGCCGCTGAAATGCAGGCACAGATAACGATTATGGGTGAAAAAGCCCGTCAGGCGGCACATCGCTTTGTCTCCATGACTACTCAAGCAAAAAATGACTGCCTGAATTTGATGGCAGCTGAAATTGATAAATCAACTAACGAGATTATTGCAGCCAATGCGATTGACCTGGCTCATGGTCGGGAAAATGGTCTATCAAATGCCATGCTTGATCGCTTGACACTTAATGAAGAACGGGTCAAAGGTATGTTAGATGGTCTGCGTGAAGTAGCCTTACTGGATGATCCCGTCGGCAAATCGCTGTCAAATATTGTTCGTCCAAATGGACTGAAAATTGAAAAAATATCGGTGCCGATCGGGGTCATTGGGATTATCTATGAATCGCGGCCTAATGTTACAGTTGATGCCGCCGGACTCTGTTTTAAAGCAGGAAATGCAGTTATTTTGCGCGGCGGTTCTGAAGCAATTAATTCTAATCGAATTTTGGCTCACTGCCTCAACCGGGCTGGGGTTATGGCTGGATTGCCCGATGGCGCAGTGCAACTGATTCCATGGGCTGATCGCAAAGCGGTTTCGATGATGGTGAAAATGGATACCTATATCGACCTGATTATTCCACGCGGTGGCGAAGGTCTGATCCGAGCGGTAGTTGAACAATCCACCATTCCGGTAATCAAACATTATAAAGGGGTCTGCCAGTTGTTTATTGATGCTGAATGCGATATGGATATGGCGTTGCAAGTGGTTGAAAACGGTAAATGTCAGCGTCCTGGCGTCTGTAATGCGGTTGAAACGGTGCTTATTCACCGTGATATTGCTGCTAAGTTCATTCCATTGTTTGTCGCTAATATGAAAGATAACGGGGTTGAGTTGCGTGGCGATACGGTATTTGTCAAATTGGCTGGCAAAGATGTTAAATTAGCCGTCGAAGATGACTATTATGCTGAGTTCCTTGACCTGATTCTTGCGGTTAAGATTGTTGATGATCTCGGTGTGGCAATTGAACATATTAATAAGTATGGCTCAGGTCACAGTGATGGCATTATTACTGATATTCCAGCTAATGCTAAACGATTCCTATTAGAAATTGACTCATCAACGGTTTATCATAATGCTTCAACGCGGTTTACTGATGGCGCTGAATTTGGTATGGGGGCAGAAATTGGTATCAGTACTGATAAATTGCATGCCCGTGGTCCAATGGGCTTGCCTGAATTGACCACCTATAAATATTTGGTCCGTGGTGATGGACAGATTAGGTAAATGTAACATAAGCATCTTGCTTGTGACCACGGCTTCAAAGAGGGTGGAAAACGGTGCAGCATAATTAGCCTTAAATAGTTCTGATGCGTGGTAAATTATATTTTTATGGATATAATAGGGATGTGTTATGGATATTTTTGCTGGATTTTATATTTTTTGGATAAATTAAATACTCTAACCTTGAACCTTGATGAAAAATATGGTGTTTTTAAAGCAAAAGGTGGGTATTTGAATGAGCGACAAAAAAAATACGTAACTATATTCAGGAAAATCAACCAGTAAAACTTGCTGATATTGCAAAAAAACTTGATGCTATCAGTATTAACACCATTAAAAAAGATTTACAGTATATGAAAAGAGAAAAATTAATCAGCAGTGTTGGGCGCGGTAAAGGGACGGTTTATATTGAAGCATGAATAAATTTCCTAAAATAGCCGCTTTTTATACTATTGGTTGCCGGTTGAATCAGGCTGAGAGTGCTTTGCTCTGCGGTCGGCTTGAACAACAGGGGTGTAGGATCGTTGAAATTAATGCAGCAGAACAGATAGATTTGATTATTGTCAATACCTGTACTGTTACCGGCAATGCCGCTCGCAAAAGCCGGCAGATTGCACGTAAATTAAAAAAAGAACATCCCGATGCCTGCTTAGTCGTTACCGGTTGTAGTGCGGAGATCGAAAATTCATTCTGGGTGGATGAAGCTTGGGTTGATCTTGTCCTACCTAACCCTGAAAAGAAAAATATCGTTACCCATCTACAACGTTTGATGACTAATGAGGCGCTTGCCGATTTTGCTTTCAGCCCGCAACAGGAGGTTGAACAGCTATTTTATGAAGCGGCCGGTGCTAGTTTTCCCTTTAAAAGCCGGGCGTTTCTGAAAATTCAGGAAGGGTGCAATAATTTTTGTACCTATTGCATTGTTCCTTATGCGCGTGGTCGTGAACGTTCCCGTTCTCGCAGTGAGGTTATTGCTGATTTCAAACGGCTCTTGGCTAACGGCTTTCGCGAAATTGTATTAGTTGGCGTTAATGTTTCAACCTATAATGACCATGGCTGTAAGTTGGCTGACCTATTAGCTGAATTATGTCAGGAACCTGGTAGTTACCGAATTCGATTGAGTTCAACCGAACCACAACTTGGCAATATGCAGTTAATTGATGTTATGGCCGCAAACCCTAAAATTTGTCGCTTCCTGCATCTATCACTTCAACACGGTTCTGATACTATCTTAAAATCAATGAATCGTAAATACACTACAGCCAAATTTGCGGAATTCATGGCGGCGGCTAAACAACAGATCCCAGGTATTCATTTAGGTACAGATGTGATTGTTGGCTTCCCAGGTGAAACGGATGAGCTGTTTGTCGAATCCGCTGAATTTATCCGCCGTATGGAATTTGCAAATGTTCATATCTTTACCTATTCACCACGTGAAGGGACGCCTGCTGCCACATATCCAAATCAGGTACCTGCTCAAATAGCTAAGATTCGTTATAATAGTTTAACCGAAATCGCTGAAGTATCTAAACGTAAATTTATCCAGTCGCAACTTAAATATCAACAACAGGTTATTTTTGAACGTTGCAACAAGGATGGTCGCTCTGAGGGGTGGAGTGATAACTATGTGGGATGCTTGGTTGATGATCAAAATATTCAAACAAATATTATCACAAACGTTATGCCGCATAAAATAACCACAGATAATCGTTTGTTATGTAAAGTTGTTAACTAATGGAGTAACCCTTGTTTTTATCTTAATCTAATAGAAAATT